>JALPQD010000657.1:518062-559672 GCA_023101885.1 Typhlomys cinereus
TGAAGGCTTGAGCTCTAGCACATTTGCAAAGAATTAATAGTTAAGCCTTGCACAAATCTGCAGGAGAACATTTAATTGATGAGGAAAAACCCAGCTCAATGTGGATGGGATTATTCCTGGGGAGGTGGATAAATAGGGAAACTTGGCTTAGTAAGTTTGGCAATATTCAGCATTAAACTGGGATTGCTTAGTTCAGTTTCTGAACTAAGCCGATAAGATCAGTCAATTCCATGGTCATGAGCTGCCTGCCATACTTATTTAGCAGGTTCAGCGAGTTGGCATATTTGGACAGACATGTTTTCTGGCAAGTGAAGTCTATCCTTTTTTCACCAATTCTGTCTGTGGGTATAGTGCAACCAGCTCACTCAGCTCTTGGTGTTGGTCTCTGCTGCTGGCAAGTTTGGCACTAGCTGCAGCTGTAGCCAGTTGATCCACAGCTAGTTGAAATCCCTGTTATTGAACGCAAACATAACCTGTCTCAGTTCCTGGTGTTGGTATGAGTTCTACTGTCAAATGAGACTGAGATCATAACTGGATAATCATAAATCAGAATAAACCTCTTGTTCCTCCTTAAGCTGCCTGACCATGAAATTATTGGCAACATAAAGAGTCACTATGATAGCCAACTGTGAATACTACAAGTTTTAATCAAAACCTTGTCAATAGAGACCAGTAAGGCAATAATGGCTAATAAGTAGTGGAGGCAACCACCTGCTTTCTGATTGGCTGTGGGGCTTGTTTAATGGCAGCGAACACATGCCTGGTATTATAAACAAAGCCAAATACTCATGGATAAGGAGGTCATGGGTCCCAGAATGTTACAAATTTCTTAGTGCTAACTATAAATATATAATAGGAAGCCACTATCTAAACACTTATCATTATGTTCATAGGCCAGAAGAGTGCTCAATACACAACCAAGACATATCTCTGTGCAATGGAAGACTTGTGATGCAGAGTACTACAAGATGACAAAGTTCAAAGTAAAAGTGACTGTGGAGGGCTCAGCCTAATCAGGATATGTCATCAATATCATCTCAAAGCTCAGGAAACCTTATGGAAGAGAGGGTGGTAAGAATGTAAGAGCCAGAGGACAGGGAGAAACAATATCAGCCAGCAGATAGCCTCTGTTCATATCAATACATCTGTACTCAAGAACTCAATACAACAATGCTTGATTCCACATTCCTACATATAAGATAAGTCATGTGGTATAGGAATTCTCCACTTTCCCCATAATTTAGAAACTGATAAGAACAAGATATTCCTTTGTTTAGCAGAATTGAGGACTCTTCTCCTTCCAGGTTTCCAGTATCCTATTATGAGGGATCTTTCCTTATGAAGTTCTTCTTTGGATCTAAAGATTTGCTTCTACACGACGTCATTTCCCACAGAAAACTCTTCTGAAGGGGAGTTTGTCTCAATGTTCTTTCAGTTAAACCATATTGATAAAGATGGGCAGCTAGATGTGTGTACCAGTGAGTACTGACTTTGCTGTGACCCACCACCTCTCTAGGAAACACTCCATATTCTTACATATTTATTGCTGGAAACAGTTTATTTACTTTACCTTTATTTACAGATGTCAAATTCATCAAAAACTGTCATTTAACTCAAGGTATATTTCCAAGTGATTTTTTAATGCTTTTTAAAATTTTTTTATTATTATTTATTCAATTGTTCGTGTATGGGTGTGTGCGAGTGTGTGTATGTATGTGTGTGTATGTGTAGAACCACGGATAATTTGGGAACCACCATGGACCGCCTCCACCTCTTCCTTGTTTACTCTGCCCCGGGATTCACAGGCTCTGCCCTACCAGGACCAGAAATGCAGGCCGCCCCCGATTCCGCCCGGCGTCTATACATGGGGTCTAGGATCCGAACTCAGGACCTTCCGCTTGCAAGGCAGAGGCTTAACCCCTGAGCCACCTCTCCAGCCCCTCCAAGTGATTATTTTAAGCTCCTTTTCTGAGCTATAAATCTGAGTGTAAAAGAAACACTTGATAAACCCAAAACCAAGGGAAGATCATAATGGGACCCGGAACATTTAGAAAGTTTCTTAATAAAGCAGTTAAATTCTACAGCAGATGACTTAATACAGTCCCTTAGAAACAATGTTTTTGGTAGTCTATAGTCAAAATATATCTGGGCTTATTCAGTGCTCAACAAGAAATTAGCTAAAGATGAATAAAGATCAATATACACAATTCCATGTTTGATAAGGCTAAACAGATAAGTAAAGAAAAGTAAATACTATCCAAAGTCATAAGACCACTGTAATAGTTATTCTTGTGTGTTGTTGTGAGAGAACATTCAAAGTCAAGCAAGGGAAAGGAAGATTTATTCAGCTTACAGTTCCAGAGGGGACTTACAGTCTTTCATTGGCAGAGGCAGCATGGTTGACTAGAGGAACCTTAAGACAGGCTATGTCACACCCATCCGAGATGCTGCGAGCTACCAGATTGCTTGCTGCAAATGCAGACTCCTCTTGGATGTAACCCATCTCAAGGCCCACCCTTTGTGATCACCTTCCTCTAGCAAGGCTCCACCACTCAAAGGTGCCATGACCTTCCCAAAAACCATGATAACCACATATAAATTGAAAATTAAGACAATGTTGTCTGTTATTAAGGTTGTTGAAAACTTGTTTAAAAATGGGGAAAATCATTATTATCATGATTCTACAAGATTTCTTAAAGGACTAGTCTATGAATTACTAATCACATTAGTAGGCAAAGGACTGGAATTAGAGGTAACGATGACTAGAAATGTATAGACATAGTGGCCATAGGCCTCCAGGGAAGTTGCTTCAGTTCTCTGCATCTGTCACATGCATGTGATATGCTATCACCTGGGTGTTATTACAGAGTTATTGGCAGAGATAAATGAGTCAATAACTGTGAAATGGCCCAAACAGTGTCTTGATACACTGAACTTTATTTATGCATGTGCTAAATTATAGCATAAAGATTCAAAGATTAGGGAAGAAAAATAAAGAATGTTTTGGAAACTGCCATGCCATAGATCACTGGTTCTCCCAACACAACCGCTTAGGATAAGGAGCTGTTATAGGATTTCTCAATATTAATAGGAAAACAGCTTCCAAATGATTCTTAGCTAATTAAACTGATGAGAGAAAATAAGAAAGCAAAGTGCTACACAAAATGAAATATGAATGAACAAATTGTCCATGACTCATCCATGCAGACTATATTCCCTGGCAACAACTTGGCCTTCCACTGAGATGAACTTGCAGGAAACTGAAACGTGCTGCACAATAAGTAGACATTTACTTCGTCGTTTTGGCAGGATGCTGGAAACTATCAGGACTGGAAACCACAACGTGGAGCCACCACTTTGTGTGGCAAATATTTGGTGGTGCCAGGGAGACACTGGGGGTCCAACTGAGATCTGCAGACATAGGCTCTGTAACATCATCTTGCTGTAACCACAACGCTTGTGTACATGCAATCGACTGTGCTGAATGTTCGAAAGCTTAAGTGTTCCTGTGCAGCAGATTAAGAGCTTCAACCCTCCAGAATCAGTGTTTAGCTTCAAAACTCTAAGGGGCCACCTTGCTAAAATGCCTGTTTGCTGCCCTAGAATGGGGAAACAAGTGCCTAGAGTAGCTTTTGTGTTTGTGAGCTTAACCCTCAAATGTTTGTTAACTGATT
This sequence comes from Typhlomys cinereus, assembly GCA_023101885.1. Lineage (NCBI taxonomy): Eukaryota > Metazoa > Chordata > Mammalia > Rodentia > Platacanthomyidae > Typhlomys > Typhlomys cinereus. Next base: position 521,737 of record JALPQD010000657.1, read on the forward strand.
ATTTTCCCGTTGTGTAGACAGAGGTTTTGGACAAATCCAAAGCTTTACTTCAGTCTTCAATTACCAATAATACTGAATTGTGTGGCACACAAACGTCCCTAAAATCCCTAAGATAGTGGCATTGAAGACCATTCTCAACCTTCACATTAATTACAAATCAGAAAGTTTCCATCCAAAGTACAAAGGAACCTTCCCATGTAAGCAGACTTTTCTATAGACAAAAAAGTCCACAGGACTTTTAATGCCAACAGAAGAATAATTAGGAAAGAAAGCAAAGAGAGAAGAATGGATGAGGAGGAAAGAAAGAAGGAATGAGACAAATTTCTGTGGAGGTCAAATGAGTGGGGGATACTACTGATTACAGGAAAACATTATATGAAATGATATATCTAATATTTCTGCAACTTTTATTCTTAATATAGTTGTTATATTCATGAGTAATGTCAATTTAAAGGACTGGGAAAATTTTTACAGAATGATACTTTGAGTTGCATTTTTTTATGTTTTTGTTCTGCCATGTATAAATTCAGAAAACAAATAATTTTGTTTGAACACTTAAGTATTTAAGAGAGAGGTGTGAATAATATTCCAATGCTTATGCTTGCATGTATACTGATCCATGTATGCAAATTCACTATGTGACATATGAGAGAGAATGGAAAGAAAGTTGAGTAAAGGAATTAGAGTGCTATGATATTTTATTTTAGATGATGTTTTCCTAGAGATTCTCACTGAAATGCAAATTTTCACCAAAGAACTATAAGGAAATATGTAACTTTATGTATTACCTAAAGCAAAAATGTTCTAGGTTAAAAAAAGTGTGTGGAGGGGTTAAAGATAAGGATAACAGAAGCTTTCATTGTAGGGAACTTAAGAATTGTGTGCCATAGCTAAGACCTTGGATTTCCTTGAGTGAAAAGACCATTCATTGAAGGACTGGAAGTAAGGGATTGGGTGATTATCTGCTTACTGAGCTGCAAGGAAAGAGTCACACAATTGTTCAGAGAACAAGGACTGTGGGATTAAAAATGGAGGAGTCCTGGACTGCAAGGTGGAACACTATAGATTGTGAGCAGTCTATGATTCTGAGATTGTTATGACATAAGAAGTGGTGCTAGGTTAATAGACCCCATGCCAAATTTTGTAAACACCGAAGATTTATACTATACTAGGTTTTTACTTTCATAGATGTGATTGAAATACTAAGCCCTCATTGTGAGACATCAAATGATGCTTATTACTTATGTTTCCTGTTATTTCACAAAGTAGTTGTCTATGATAAGAGCTCATTCCAGCATTCAGAAATTTCTAGAATGTCAAAATAGTAAAATTTCAAAAAATTACAAATGATGGCATAAAGAAGTGGCTCAATTGCTGAAGTCATCACTAGCTATGAAAGCCAAAGCCCTGAGTTCCATTCACAGCACCTGTGCAAAGAGCTGGGAATCTTGAGGCTTGTTGGATATCTAGTTTCACTTGAGTGGTAATTCCAAGTTCAGTGAAAGACTCCCAAAAATAAAGTGTAGAGTGAGCACCTAAAAACTTCTCAGTGCAGGCTATAGAGAGAACATCTACACACAGAAAATTGGACAGACAGCCTCCTACCTTTACATCACAGGAAAGCTATTCTGATTTATCATTTTCAATGAAAGTCTGACAGGTACATGAAAGTGAGTAAGTGCAGAGATTCCCCTGTCCTAGCTGGGAAGGCAGAACTAAATGTCGCCAGCTCTGTAACATGGAGATTAAAAGCCTTACAGTCACCCAGGCAGGACATGGTTAGAAACTGTCTCAAGGTTGAAGCTTTGTGTGGCCCACCTAAAAAGAGCATATTCTGACAGGAGAGTACACATGGATAAAGACACATTCTTTTTGTATGCATCTGTATGAAGCATTAGATACTTGAACATGACTAAGAAAAAATTATTTTATGGGAGAATAAATGAAAAAATGTATTACCGTGTTGGAAAGATGGTTCAGTGGGTAAAAACATTTGCTGCTGAGCTTGATGACGTCTGTCCAATCCCCAGAACTCATGTAACAAAAAGAGAGAGCCAACTCCTGAAAGTTGTCCTCTGACTTCCATATGTCACAGCCAGGGTTACTACTCATACATGCCTCCTATACACATACATATATTATAAATTAAAATGTAACAAAGTACAGAATGATTTAAAAAAAGTAATGCTATATCCATGCTAAAAAAAGAATTGAATATAATGTTATGTGGAATCATATAATCGATAGTTCAGACAGACAATTGCAATATGACAGCGTATGTGGGAAAAACTGTGAAAATTATAGATGTGAAGGGTAGTTGTTGGAATCTGGGGACAGGAAAGGATTACAGTAAAGAATTATGTGTTGATCAAAGTTTGAAAACTTTCTGTTAGAAAGGATGTTCTGTATTACATAACAAAACACAATTATAGTTAATGACAACATACTATGTATTCTAAAACTGCTGAAAGAATAGTGTGTGTCTCAGCATGAATGAATGATTCAATATGGGACAGTGCTTATATCAGCTTGATTTGCAGTGTGTACTATTTTGAAATGTAACATTGTATCTTGTAAATATATTGATTTTATTAGTATTTAGTGACTCATATAAATTGAGTGCTACCTAAGACTCATTTAATTAAATAGTACATTTTTTTTGCAATTTATTGCTTTGCCGAAGGGACATTTTGGGTATTCACCATTGTTCACTAGCACAAATAATTCTACATGGAATATCCTTAGCTGTCTCCTTCCATACTTGGCAACAGGATACAAAGAGAATATAAGTGACTATGGAACTGCTTGGTCTAAGGATTTTCAGTCTTCAAAATAACTGATTCTACTTTTTGCAGTTATTGTACATTGGTGACAATAAACCCACAATGAAATGGATTAGGACAACAAGGGTTTATGATTATTGGTAGTAGTTCCTTGTCCAGCTCAATAGGAAAGTCTATATCAATACCAGGAGTCAAGAGAACTAGACACACCATAATCTAGTGGGTGCTAAAAAAGGAAAAAACTAATTGTCTAGAAAGCATGTCTGTCCAAATATACTGAACAATGCAACCTCCTTTAATAGTTTCCTGCATCTTATCCACCTACACAGGCCTAGTGCCATCCACTATAGACCAGGCCCTCCCCGTTAATTAGACAATCTTGCAAAGGCTTACCCAGGTCTCAATTCAACTATCATTTCCTCACAACTATGCCAGAGCCCAAGAGTTTTTGTTTGTTTGGCTGTTGTTTTTTTCTTTAAAACTCCTAACTAAACTGGAGTCTGTTTAGGATATGCAATTCTTCTTCTCTTCTCCTTCTTTCCTATGTATGACAGAGATAATATTGACACATACCACATTTGGTTGTCATGAATATTTATGGAGAGGTACAGAGAGAGCTTAAAGGGTAACCTAAAGACCATGTGACTTACAGATGCCTATGATAAGAGTTAGCTGTTGGTATTTTAATCCCTAAATCAAATCAGAAAGTAGGTGATAGCATCTCCTACTGAATATGGAGATTTAGTCATTTTGAATACTTGCCAGACCTTCCCTTAGAATTCATTAGTTTTGTCATTTGAAACTATGCTCTGTCTAGTGCTATCCATTTGTTGTCATCTTTGAGGGGTTTTTCTTTTTTTGAATTAATGATTATGAGGTTCTTAGGAAAGTGTAGAGACTATAGGAATTTTAAAATTTTACCTCTTTCTTTTGGTCAGATAAAGAGAGAGAATAGGGTTTACAGGTGGATACATGTTCCAATAGCTATAGAAGCTGTCTACTGCAATGAATTTGGATTTGTGAAAATCTTTCTGAATATGGGAATATAGAATAATTTATTTAGTTATCTCAAGGTTTATGAATAGATCATATGTACTTTTGGCTACTCTACCAAGATAATTAATCTTATTGCTTCCTGTAATTTAGATGAAGGAAAAAATGAGTGAACAAAAATGAATAAAAATTATGCTTTGGTTGCTCAGTTATAGGGATAACTGAGTATACTAACTGATGAGCAAAAATTAAGATAAATCAGTGTAGATTCATGATATTGTCCTGGCTAATATCATTTTCTGGGGTCTTGTAGAATTCTATTTTCAGTTGTTTACTTTGAAGATATCTGGTGGTAAAACACATGCAGGTCTCAACAGAAGAGCTTGCTAATGTTCCTCTACATTAGTGGTATGCTAGGCCATATTTGCAGACAGTTTTGATTCTTTCAAATATAGATGAATGCTTCAGGCAGGCATCTAGAGGGTAGAAACCAAACATTCTAGAGCACAAGGACTATATTCCATGTTATGTTTGTCAAAATGTTGATAATAATGCCACTGAGAAAATGCAGTTTTATGTCAAATTGAGTTCATATCATTCATATCTTCTTTTATCACAAAGGTGTTTATCATGGGATTTATGAAATATATAGGTTGGTCAGTGTCAATCTAACACCTTACCCAGAAAGCATTAAGAGAGAGCACTAGGGAAATGGATCACTAGGGAAAATATTTACTACATAAACAAGAAGACTTAGGTCAGATCACCAAAACCCATATGAAAGCTGAATGTGGCAACACATACCTGTTAACCTAGTTTTGATTAAGGAAAGGAGGTTGACTTCTAGGACTTCTGGCCAGGTAGCCTACCTGTAATAGTGAGCTCCAGGTTCACTATGTGAACATACAGAACCACTAACTTCCCTCTGCCCCCAGCCTGCCATCTCTCTCTCTTTCTCTCTCTCTCTCTCTCTCTCTCTCTCTCTCTCTCTCTCTCTCTCTCTCTCTCTCTCTCTCTCACACACACACACACACACACAAATCAGTAAAAAAAAAGAAGACTTCTTTGGGAGGATTCCAGGTGTTAGAATACAATTTAAAATACTGTAGTCAGCAAGTGTCCATTTTCTCAGTTGCAGTTGGAGGATGGATAAGTAACTCATTGCTTATAATGTCCCTTTGTCATTAAAGCACAGAATGATATATAGTCACTGTGATTTATTTCACCAAAGCATCAACTTCTAAAATACAATTCTGTAAGCAATTAATCCAAAATGGATTAGTGTTTAAAATACATAGAATGTGAACAGATTCTCTGGCTAGCTTGTGTTCTTTGTCCTTATCATTTCTGTCTTTTTCACCAGTGTTATGAAGAACAATAGTACTGTAGAAACAAAAATAAATCTAACTTCATTTTTCTGATCCATATGAATGCAATTGATTTTCTTGTATTTCCAAACTAATGTCTTCATGAATCTTTATGAAAGTTCTAATACATAGATTATCATCTGTGTGCCCTCACCAGACTGCCGCTGAAATGTATCTCATTTATTCCCTACCATTTCTCACTGCACTATCCTTTTCTCAGCACCTCAGCTGCCATAAACACAAATACAGATATTGGTGCATTTAATAACAAACTTCAGAAGCAAGAACTTCAGTCCCTCTTCCATATTTAATAAGGTGTGCCCAACTGTTTTCTTTCTTAACTACCCAATTTCATCAACAATGACTTTCCTTCTTTGTTTTTCACATTTTATTAGAAACTTGACTCATGTAGAACCCTGGTCACTTTTTGATATGTGCAGTCACTCTGGTGTTTGAATGATTTGGGCAAGGTTCTTTAAAAATATATTTATTTTGTGGTGTTTTAGTGTGTGTGTGTGTGTGTGTGTGTGTGTGTGTGTGTGTGTGTGTGTGTATCATGCTCTGTGTTTATATCAGAGGTCACATAACTGTGAAGGCCCAAGTGTGACTTTACGATTCATCCTAGATTGCTGTATATTCCTATTGCTGTACTCTCGGGTTTCCCATGTTCTGTCTTCCATGGCCAGAAATTCAGGCCACTTCTGGCATTTTTACATGAGACACTGGGATCTAAACTCAGGTACTTTTGCTTATAGGCAAAAGCTTTAATCCTTGAGCCATCACTCCAGCCCCTCAAATTCATTTTTTAGGACTCCAGCTTTTGTATTATCTTTCTGAACATCTGTTCACCTCATTTTTGCTGTTGCCTTTTGTCTTACAAGTCTTTCCTCATTTTCAATTTGCATCTCTCCTTGCTTATCTAAATGTCTATGCACTATGCTCTTCTGTGTCAGGAGATAGCAAGGAACATTCTAAACTATTTATTTTACTTTGATCATTATTGTCTTCATCAAGGAATATGTCATTTTTGTACAACTGCATCTGTCACTATATCTATCTGTGTGTGAAAGGCAGGATTTGAGGAGATGACTCAGTATTAAAGTATTTATCATAGGAGAATGAGGACCTCAATTCCATTCCCCAGAACCTAGGTAAACACATACAATGTTGTAAGCAGTTGCACTCATCAGCCCCTGAAGAGACTAGGATATGGACAACTGACATTCTCCAGGGACTCATGAATCAGTCATGGGCTTATGCAGCAGTAATGAAGAGCCCAGGTCTCAAACAAGGTGAAAATATGAGGAGAAACACCAGAAGATTCACTCTATCTCCACAAGTTCTTTATAACATTCATGTCCACATTCACACACATACTGACACAAAGCATTCATACATACTTCTGTATGCACATATGTCATAGTTAAGCACAGGTGTCAACTTGACTTTTGAGGATTTGAGCTCTGGGCACAGTTGTAGAGAGTTGATGGTCGAGTTAAGTTCAGAGCAAACCTGAAGGAGATTTTCTAGCTGATGGGGAAGGCCCAGCACATGGTGGGTGAGATTAGGCCCTGGAATAAAATATAGAGAGCTGGTTGAGAGAGTTGGCATCCTTCTGTTCACTTGGCCAGACATGCTGGTTTGGTAAGTAAGGATTGTCCATCTCTCAGACGTCATGCAGTGATGGCGTGGCCAGTTCCCTCGGCCCTGGTGTTGGTGTGTGCTCTCTTGTCAAGCTAGACTAAGAACTGTAACCGGACTATCGAAGGAAATAAAGCCCTTGTTCTCTTAAGCCATTTGATGGTCATTTATCAGCAATGTTGCAGGGTGACTGCAACAACACACATATACATGCACCCACTCATATACTTGTTTATACATACATACACTCATATATCACACATACATATGCACACACATCGACAAACACAAATACTCACATATTTGTGTATGCACATGCACATCACACACATACACACACATAAAGCATATACACACACCACACACATAAACACACATCACATGCACAACCACAGAGACACACATATGCATACCTGTACACCCACAAATAAGTAGGCAGGAAAAGCCATAGAATGCAGACAATAATCTTCATCAACTTCTCACCGTTTCTACCAGCAGATCCTGTAAGATGGGAGTCAAGTATAATTTAAAAGTCACAATTTCAGATGGTAAAACAGAATGCACTCATGCTACCTAATTCTATTATTTAATTTGTAGCATATGTTGTATAATAACATGGAAGCATTGGCACATTTTATAATTCTGCATCTAAGTGTAAGGGTTTTATAAATTAATTCAAACACAAGGCAGCTATTAGTATTTAGTAAGTGTTTGAGAAAGCATTAACATTAAGTGAATGTTGATGGAAAGGGCATATGCATTTTAGCCGTTTAATATATTTGTAATGCCAAGTAGAAATGACACACAATTATCTATCTATATTGAATAAATGTTTCAGCAACATACATTATACATTTTAAGTGACGAGCATAAAATATGCATAAAGTGTAGCTGTTATTAGTAGTCTTGCACTGTTCCTGTCTCTGAAGCCGTGGATATTGGGATGACCTTATGTATATAATAGCTGCTTTAGAAGAAACCATTCCTTAAGCCATTCTAAATTTAACTAAGGTAGAATAAATATCATAAATTGTAGATGCTCCTTCATATCCAACATGAACTGGAAAATTATTTTAAGTAAAAACCATGAAAGTGTTCTGTGAAATACATGATAGAAGGGTGGTTTAACATGTATTAGATTGTGATAATGAATACATATCCAGTTTTTCAGAGAGAGAAAACCAAATACGGTCTCAGGTTATTGGGAGATCCAACATCTCAAGCTAGAACACTTTCACGTTGCTCAATATTTGTGATTAACAAACTTGTCAATCTGACACAAAATTATATTTCTCACTCTGGATACTGAAGTTCTTTAGGAATTAGATTTAAGCAGATGTAGGTTTAGATGTATAGCTACCCTATATCTTCTCAAAAGTGTCATCTCAGCAAATTGCAAAACCTCATTACGTCTCAATTCCTTCATCTGGGATGCAGTAGTAACTGTGGGATACAGTAGTAACAGTGCCTTGGGATTCTTCAAATATTAAATAGAGTGTGCTTCAAAGGTCCCAAAGATAGTCACTACTAAATAATAAATGATGTCTATTACACTTTGTTTCTTTAGCTCTTGTTTTTGCTCTTTATGCTGTAAAACAAGTCACAAAATAAAATTGCATTTCCAAAATGAGTACAATGCTATACATGTTTTTCCCATGATATAAGGGGAATTAATTTAAAATTCTAGTATCCAAGGCATAAACTGTTAAATAAATATGGATTAATAACAGCCCTCTAGATGGGAAATATTTAATGCGTTACCCATTAGCAGAAGCAGTGACTGTGTACAACAGCATAATGTGGCTGATTCCCCTCTCAAGTGCCTGGGTCTGCCCAAGACCAGTGCTATCTGAGTTTGGGCTAGTGTTCCTTCTTGTGCCTGGGTCCGATAAGGGTCCCCTCTTGTGCCTAGGTCTATAGTTGCAGCCCTGTATCTAGGCTAGTGCCCTCTTACGAAAAGCTTTCCACCTGTGTTCCCTTCTCTGGCAGCCTCCATCTCCCACCAAATGTCTCCCAGCTCCCTCAATAGCCACAATAGCTAACAAACCCAAGAACTCATCCCCTATCATTAAAAAAACCCTCCAAGAATTTAATAGAGCCACAGAAACCACAGGCCAGACAAAAGGGGACTCATACCATACAACTGAGGACTCCTGAAAAAGACTTACCATCTAACATAAAAGAATCTTCACATTTGACAATAAGATAAGTAACCCATTTTATTTTCCTTTTAACATCAATTAGTGGTCACCAAAGCTTAAGATTTCTATACAGCCTACATAAAATCCTATATGCCTACCTCTCAGGATATTAGCCATTTACACTCACATAGTCCTAAGGATCTGAGATATTCAACTTATCTCTAACCATTGTCTTTTTAACCCACTCTATTTTATCATCTTACAGCTGCTCTGAAACTTAAGCCAACCTCACCTAACAAACCTTGCTACCCAAATCTCAGAACTCTCAGTTAAAACTAGACTAAAATCTGTCACCTCTTTTACCTCAGTGGAACTTACACTCTACTTGGACACAGTAATTAACCTTACCCATAAATAGCACCAAGAAAACTCAGATAGACCTTTTTAACACCTAAGCAAACAGTTGCAACAACTGTCCAAGTGTGATAATTTTGTCTAATTCAAAAGAGTCAGTAAAACACTGTAATAAAGTTACCAGAGATCAAATACAAAATGCACAAGCAATGTAAATCCAAGAGATGAAGCAAAACCAAGAAAAAAAATCCTTCAAAAATCATCAACCCCATAAGATAGATTCAACCAAAATAACTTCTTGGATATAGCAAAGAGATGATTTTCAAAACTTGATTATTAATATGATAAAAACATTAAAGAAGAAATTTAATTGAACAAATTTGTTCTGCCATTTTGTCTTTGAGTTATGACATTCTATTTTCTGCTTTGTTGGTTCTGTTGGTGAGACTCTGTTGAGTTCTGGATTGTAATTAGTTTAATTTAAATTTCAAGTTCAATCTCCACATGAGTTTTTTTTCAACAATTCTATGCTTAGTTTTGTTTCTTCAACTACTCTTTTCATTTCATTCAGGTATCTGTTATTTTCTTACTCACATTTGCTAATTAGCTATTTAAAGATGTTGAAAAAGCTGAAAAAAATACTTGAGAATTACAGTAAAGAGTTATGGGACACCTTGAAGAAGGCAAATGTGCACGTTCATGGAATTTCAGAATAAAAAACTTCAAAAACCCCACTAGAAGATAGTTTTCACACTGTCATAAGTAAAAATATTCCACATTTAAGGAAAGAGACCCTCATACAATACAAGACACATATTGCATGCCAATCTGACATAACAAAAGTAGAAACTTGCCATGGCAACTATTAATCAAACACTAAGATTCAGGATACAGAAAAGATTTTGAGAGCTTCTAGAGAGAAATACCAAGTCATATCTAAAGGTAAGCCTATTAAAATAACATTTATAAATAAGCACAAATACCATTGCAGTCTAATATACCCATCAAAGCAACCAATCATGGTTGAAGGTGAAAGAAAAATTTTCCTTCATAAACTGAAGGCATACATGATCATCAAACTAGGTCTACAGAATATGCTAAAAATTATTTGAAGAAAAGGACAAACATACCCAAAGGGAAAGAAGGGAATATTAATGCTAACACAATTTCTAAGCAAAGAAATACACATATAAAAACTACAAAATTCAGAAAATGACAGTAAACAACAAACATTTCTCAATTATAACTCTGAAAGTTGAAAGACTTAACTCTCCTATCAAGAGGCATGGACTACAAACATGGACTAAAATCAAAGTCAATCAATCTGTTGCCTGCAGGAGACACATGAAAGATTGGGCACATTCTCAGAGTGAAAAGCTGGTCAAAGACACTCCAAGCTAATATAACAGGGAAAAAAGCAGGAGTAGTAATTCAAACTAAAACAAATCATAAGAGACAAAGAAAGATGCTACATATTAGTCAAAAGACAACTCATTTCAGGGTGATTCACAATTCTGAACATATATCCACCTAAATAGGCTCATCCATATTCATTAAACAAACACTGCAATGTCTAAAACAACAAATTAACCAAAAAATGATAGTAGTAGGGGACCTACCCTATTGGGTAGGCCTATTTGGTCAATGGCCAAAAGTTGAACAGAGAAACACTGGAAATGAATCAAAACATTACCTATATAGACCAGAGAGACTTCTACCAAACATTCCATCATAACATCAAGGAATACACATTCTATTCAACAGTTGTGGAACTTTCTTCAAAATAGACCAAATATTGGTTCACAAAGCAAACCTCCACATGTACAGGAAATTGAAATTATATCTTGTACTTTATCAGATCACCATGGAATAAAGGTAGGCATACCCAATAAGGCAATTGACAATAATACACCATGATACTGAATGAGAAATGGGTTCAGGAATGAGTCAAAGTGGAAACAATGCAACATAATATTTTAGAGAAACAATAACAATCCAATCCCAAAAGTGGTAGATAAGCAGAAATTAGTAAAATCAGGGGAGAAATATCTGTTAATGAAATAAAGAAAAGAATCAACGGAATAAAGAGCTAGTTCTTTGAAAAAGTCACCAAGATTGATAAACCCTTAGGCAAATTAACCAAAACCAAAACAGAGAAAACCCAAATTATTAAAATTAGAGATGAAAATAGAGTTATTACAACCGATACCAAGGAAATTCAAAGAATTATAAGGTCTTATTTCAAAAACTTATACTCCACAAATTTGACAATCAGAAAGAAATGCATGAATTTATAACACACACAACTTATTGAAATTGAATCAGGATGAATTGAATTATTTAATAGTCCTATACCAAGTGACTAAGTTAAAGAAGAAATTACAAATATTTCTACTAAAAACTAAAAGGCAAGGACCATCTGGATTCAATGCAGAATTCTACCAGACATTTAAGGAACCACTAACATCACTTCTCCTTAAATTATTTCGCAAAATAGAAAGTATGGAACGCTTTCAAATTCTTTCTACAAAGCTAATATTACACTGATCCCAAAACCAAATAAAGATACAACAAAATAAAAAATTGTAGGCCAATCTCATTGATGAATACAGGTACAAAGATCATTAATATTTTAGCAAACTAGATTCTAAAATATGTCAAAAAGATCATTCAATATGACCATGTAGGATTTATTCCAGATGATCAAGGTTGATTCAAAATATACAAATCAATAAATGTAATCCATCATATAAACAAATCCAAGGACCAAAACCACTTGAATCTCTCAATAGGTGCAGAAGAAGCTTTTGACAAAATCCAATATCCCCTATGATAAAAGCCCTGGAGAGATCAGGAACGGAAGGAACTTATATAGACATAATAAAGGTCAATTAAAACAAGCTTATAGTAAGAACCATTCTAAATGGGGAAAAACTTGAATCATTCCTACTTTGACTAGGACCAAGGCAAAGTTGTCTACTCTTACCACTTCTATTAAATATTGTCCTCAAAGTATTAGCCAGAGCCAATAGACAGAAGAGTGAGATAAAAGGATACAAACAAGATGAGAGAAAGTGAAGATAACCCTATGTCATAGTTAGGTACAGATATCAATTTGATGGTTGAGGTTTTGAGCTCTGGGCATATTTGTAGAGAATTAGTAGTTGAGTAAAGCCTAATGTGAACCTGCAGGAGTTTGTCTAGTTGATGTGGCAGACCTAATCAAGAGTAGGTGGGACTAGGCCTTGGATAGGTGAATAAAATACAGAAGGGTGTTGAAGAAATTGGCATCCTTGTTTATACTTGGCCAGACATGCTGGTCTGGTAAATAAGGATCATCATCTCTTAGCCATTATGTGAATATGGTGTGACCAATTCCATTAGCTCTTGATGTTGCAGTGGGCTCTCCTGTCAAGCTGGACTTAGAATTGTAACTGGACTATAGTAAGAGAATAAACCCCTTGTTCCCTTAAGCAATTTCCTCATGATTTTATCAACAACATGCATGCTTTCCAATATCCTTTTTGCAGATGGCATGATTTTATACCTGAGAGACTCCAAAAATTCCACCAGAAACTCCTGGAAAGAATGAATAAGTTCTGTAAAGTGTCAGGATTTTTTACAAATTAATATTCAAAAATCAGTCACTTTCATGTACACTAAGGATGAAAAATGTGAAGAAGTACTATGAGAAACAATTCTATTTAACGTAGCCCCTAAAACAATGAAATACCTTTGGATAATTCTAACCAAGGATTTGAGAGGCCTGCACAATGAAAAATTTAAAACCCTAAATAAAGAAACTTCAGAAGCATCAGAAGGTGAAACGACCTTCCATGCTACTAGATCAGTAGAATTACTATAATAAAAATGATCATCTTACCAAAACCAATATACAAATTCATTGTAATGCCAATCAAAATTCCAAGGCAATTTTTTACAAAAATTAAAAAAACAACATCAAAATTCATTTGGGAACTCAAAATGTCCAGGATAGCAGAAACAATCCTATATAACAAAAACTCTAATGGATGTATCACCATACCAGACCTTAATCTATACTACAAAACCATAGTAATAGAATCAACATTGAACTGGCTCCAAAATAGACAAATAGATAAATGGATATGGGTTGAAAGGCAAGATGTTAGTTCATACACCTGCAGTTAACTGATTTTTGGCATAGGTTCCTAGAAAATCCATTGGAAAAAGGACAGCATCTTCAACAAATGGTGCTAGTAAAATTGGATATTTACATGCAAAAGATTGAAATTGGATCCTTACTTGTCACCCTGAAGGAAAAATTAATTCCACATGGATCAAGGACCTTAATGTTATATCAGAGATTTTTAAAAACCCTAGAAGAAAGAGTAGAGACTTCCTCGAATTGATTGCTTTGTCTAACACTTTCTAAACAGGACCTAGTTGTACAGGAAACAGAACCATCACTCAACAAATGAGATCTCATAAAATTAAAGTGTTTCTGCTGAGAAAAATATATTGTTAACTGAGCAAAAAGACAACCCACAAAATGGGGAAAAAAGTCTTCATTAACCATACATCTGATAAAGGACTAATATATCATCTAGAGAATTTAAAAAATGATCAAATACTTAAAATAATCAAAAACTTAAAAACAAGAAGGCAAAGAGCCCAATTAAAAAATGGGTCTCGGAACTTAAAAGAAGCAAAATTAAAATGTTTAACAAATATATTAAAAATTTTTACCTTCCTAGCCATTAGGGAAATGCAAATCAAAACCACCCTCCAGATGTTATCATCTCATCCCCAGTGACAATGGCTAGAATCCAAAACACATAGAACAACAAATTCTGAAGAGGATGTAGGTGAAAAGGGAACTCTCATACACTGCTGACAGGAAGTAAACTTGTATAAGCACTCTGGAGATCAATATGACAGTTTCTAAAAAAGGTAAAAATTGAAATGCCAGGATGACCACTACTGGGAATATTCTCAAAGTATGCTTCATCTTACTATAGAGACTCATTTCATCCATGTTCATTTCAGCACTATTCACAATAGCAAAGACACAGAATCAGCCTAAATGCCCACGATTAGATTAATGAATATTGAAAATATGTTACATATACACAATGAAATACTAGTTAACTATCAAGAAAAATGAATTAATTAAATTTTCTGGTAAATGCATGGAGTTGGAAGAAGTTATATTGGTTGAAGTATCCCAGACACAGAAAGACAGATATCACATGTTTACTCTTATAAGTGCCATCTAGTACTAAGCCCTCATAATGATATATTCAAGGAAAAATTTCTATAATATCCATTATTACTGCAAAGGAAGATAACATAAGTGGTAAGGGGAAGAAGACTCCAAGACAGTGGAGACAAAGAACAGTTAAATATATTGTTTAGGGCACTATTAAGAAAAGCCCATAAAGGAAGGGAAGTAAAGTAAAAGATCTTTACGAGTTAAGGAGTCAAAAACAAAAGATGAAAGTGTCTCAGGGATAATAAAAAGATCTAGGGCCTATCCTAGTAGTGAATGCTATAAGCCACTACAACTCTGGTAAGAAGAATCTATGTGAGTAATAGAGTTATGTAAGGCACATGGAAATGCAATGCTCTCTGAATGGGATCTAATCCCCTTAATGGCAGAGAAACCATACCTGATACTGTAAACCTATCCAAATAATGGTAGAAGGGAATAAGTGAATGGGAACAAATATCCTAGAGAGAAAAGCTCTCAGCAAAGTCAAGTCGTGCCCCATTATAATGGAAGACAAGTGAGGCAGAAAACCACATCAGGCCAGAGTACAGAATATCAGGGAACCTAGAATACTCAGCCTTAATCAACCCAACAAAATCTTATTCTACAGCAAGGCTCAGAGAATCTTGTGAAAGAGGGAACCGTAAGATTTCAAGAGTCTAAGGTGTGATGGAATACTCTTGATCAACATACTTCAGTCAAGATAAGGATGACGTACCTAGAAAGTCGCTATGATGAAAACTTCTACCAGCAGACCTACACAATGGCTGTCACACCAACATTTCCTCCACGGACTATGTGAGAACTCAGAAGAATCAGCTGCTCTCAGAGAGTGTTCCAGGGACAGGTTCTGCACAAGGAAGAGGAACCACCACCACACATATAACTTTACCCATTGAAGAGCCACATACAGTTCTAAAGAAATCTAACCATTAAAAACACAGGCTTTCCAAAGGGAGTCCTGTGATACATAAGAACAGAGGGACAGGAGGTGGGGGCAGAACAAAGCAGAATGGATGAATGAAGGGGAGGGTGAAAGAAGGGTATGTAGATAGGAGGGTGGAGGAGGAGGGGAGTAGAGGGAAGCAATCTGGCAAAGGCATAAACCCAGTTTGTTTGTAAAATAAGTGAATAAAAAATGTGGCTGATCTAAATTCAGATGCCCTGTTAGTACAAAATATCACTAGGTCTTGAGGAACGGATATATATATATATATATATAAAAAAAAGTCTCATTTTATACTAATGCTATAATGAGATTATATTAGATATATGGAGATGCATATAAAATATCACTTTTAAATGGGATTTCTAGAAGAGTAAGTTGTTTACTTACATTGCATTTGTTTTGAGCTACTTTAGAGTATTCTGATATAATGATATTGTAAAAGGGTAACATGCTATCAAAACTTAATTCAAAGAGACATAAGAGCTCACTCACTCCAATAACCCATTTAATCTCCAGAATTTAATTTCTGAAAGTAATAATCGGAAGTGGTTTAGAACAAGAACCACAGGAAACTCAGATTGTAACTTGATGGCTGATGGGAAGAATCCTGGAGCAAGGGAAGAGCAAGCTGACTTAGGAAGGTTTGTTCTGAGAGGAGGAGCCATAAAACTGAAATCCACTCACACATCAGTCACCCGAGTTTGAAAAACAACAAGTTGCTAGAAATAAAAAAAGACTTGGAAATAGGGTAAATCTAAAGTATAAAGAGAGTTCCAAAGGGAATTAGGATCCCCATTTGCTTCTGGAATGTTCACTTCATCTTATAGGTCAGGCCGCTTCATCCTTCTATTGACAGTTTGGCAACATGCCAAAGTGTCTCTTAAGGATGTAAGTTTTACACTATCAATGTACTGATAAGCAGCCCATTACTATTCGTAAACACTAATGAAAACTTATTGACAGTTTACTATAAGTGAGAACTAACACTTATGAAGTACTTATTTTGAACCAAAAACTTCATGAAAGGTCATGATGACATCATTTATATCCCCTAAATATACTTTTAATGTGGATATTCTCCAGCTCTTTATATATCTGACTCATCTGGGGCTTATCAAGTTTAAGTGATTTATGTAAGATTATTTAGGTAACAAAAGGGTTTGGTAATAGAAAAAACATGAATTGAAGAGATAGCCTATAATTTAAACTCAGTCTGGCTCCAAAAACAAAATTCTTTATCATCCAAGATGCTAATTAAAGATGCTTAAGTCTGAATATCCTCATAATGCTTTGGAAAATTCTAATAAAGGTGCAGTTAACCTGGGGACCTGGAATGTGATTAAAACTAGACCCATACTTGTCACCATGTACAAAAATTAATTCCAAATGGATCAAGGCCCTCAATATAAGGCCAGAGACTATAAAAACCCTAGGTGAAAGGGTCGGAAACTCCTTCAAACTGATAGGGCTAGGCCAACAGATCCTAAACAGAAATCCAATAGCACAGTCACTACAACCAACACTCAACAGATGGGATCTTATGAAATTAAAGAGCTTCTGCTCAGATAAAGAGATTATAACCCGAGCAAAAAAGGCAACCCACAGAATGGGAGAAAATCTTTCACTAATCACATATCTGATAGAGCTCTATTATCCAGAGTGCACAAAGAAACTTAGAAAACTCAACACCAAGGAACCAAATGGCCCAATTAAAAAGTGGGCCTTGAACTCAAAAGAAACTTTACCAGGGATAAAATTGAAATATCTAACATATATCTTAAAAAATGCTCCGTATCCTTAGCCATCAGGGAAATGCAAATCAAAACCTACCTGAGATATCATCTCACCCCATCAGGATGGCAAAAAATGCACAATACAAACAACACCAAATGCTGGAGAGAATACGGTGAGAAGGAAACTCTCCTACATCGCTGGTGGGAATGCAGGCTTATACAACCACTCTGGAGAGCAGTTTGGCAATTCTTAAAAAAGTTAAAGATTGAAATGCCATATGATCCTGCTATTCCGCTTCTGGGAATAATCCCCCATAAAGCAAAAATTCACCTCAATGGCACAAGAATTACCATGTTTATAGCAGTACTATTTACAATAACAAAGTCATGGAATCAACTCAAATGCCCAACAGTTGACGAGTGGGTAAGGAAAATGTGGCACATATACAATGGAATACTACTCAGCCATCAAAAATGATGAATTAATGAAATTTGCCAGGAAATGGATGGAATTAGAAAAAATTATACTGAATGAAGTATCCCAGACACAGAAAATTAAGTGCCATATGTACACCTTAATAGGTGGATCCTAGGACCAAACCCGCTTAGTGACATACTCAAAGATAAATCTCTGTAATATCTACAGTAATTGCAAAGATTATGAACAGGAGGGAAAGAGAAGGAGGGCCCGCCAGAAACAAGGAATGAGGGGATCATGCTATAGCAGAGGAAATAGGCCACCATCAAGTACTGCAAGTAAGTAGTGAGACATCTGGTTAAGCTCACAGACTTTCCTTCCTGGTCACTTGCAGCTAAGGGGTTTGATCTAACTAGTTAGGGAGGGCATAGAGACTGGCAGATAAATGGTAACCATCCTGCAAATGGAAGACTGACCCCCCCCACACACACACCACAGTCTCCTACTCTTATTTCATCTACCTTTGAATCTACTCTTATAGTAAGACTGTATTTTAACAGCCTTTTATCTCTGGCTAGGAGGAGACATCCAATACCCATCAGAATGGATCCAAGGGCGGTGCAGGAACAGCAAAACTGGAAAAAAAAAAACCCAACAACAAATCGTAATTCAGAACATCAGAGACCCTACAATAACCACCTGGAATCAGGCCAGCTTAATCTCTCCCCATCCTAAAGCTCAGGGAACTTTGCTGAAGAGGGGGCAGCAAGATGGTAAGAGTCTAAAGATGAAGAGGAGCAACGATATGCAAGATACTCCACACAAGTTAGGGCAGAAGTAACCATAATAGAACTTTGCATGACCTGCACAATCACCAACATAGCATTGACCCCCCCCCCCCAAAGTCTAGCATGGATCACAGGCACTAGGATCCTTAGAAACAAGGGATAAACAGCCACAATAGTGTTCCTGTACTAAAGGGGAACACATGAAAGTGCTCTAGGAAATGCTACTGAGTCCTTACACCTCATTAGAGTGGAGGACCCAGAAGGAAACTTTTTTTAATAGTTTCTTTATATATATATTTATTATTATTATTATTACTAGTATTATTCCTGCTCATACAAACTTAACAGGTACACCGGTCCCCTCCCTCCCTCCAAACCCCCTGCTCCCCCCTCCCCTCTCCCCTTTTTCCCCATTCCCCAGTGCCTCCCCCCAATCCCGGGAGCATTCTTTAATGTGCATGCCAAACTCTCCTCTGGGCCCTCCTCTCCGATGAGGTGCAAGGACCCAGGGGCATTTCCCAGAACACTTTCCTGTGTTCCCCTTAAGCATAGGAACACTGCTGTGACTGTCAGTTCCTGGCCTCCAAGGATCCTAGTGCCTTTAGTCCATGCTAAACTTTGTGGGGTCAATAATGTGTTGGACATAGCACAGGTCATGCAAAGTCCTATTATGATTGCTTTGGCCCTAACTTGTGTGGAGTATCTTGCATATCATTACTCTTCCCATCCTTGTGCTCTTACAATCTTACCGCCTCCTCTTCCACAAATGTCCCTGAGCTTCAGGATGGGGAGAAATTAGGCTGGCCCAGTTTCAGATGGTTGATACAGAGTCTCTGATGTTCTGAATTATGATTTGTTAATTTTTTTTTGGTTTTGCTGCTCCTGCAATGCCCTTGGCTCCATCCTGATGGGTATTGGAAGTCACCCCCTGGCCTGAGATAAAAATCTGTTAAATTAGAGTCTTGCTATAAGAGTATATTCAAAGGTAGATGGAATAAAAGTAGGAGACCGGGGTGAGAGAGGGGTTGATCACCCATTTGCAAAATGGTTACTTTCTATCAGGCAGCCTATATGCTCTCCCCTCCCAGAAGGAAACTTGACAATCATATTAAAGGATGCTCCAGGGATGGGGGGGAGAGGGGGCACTGGGAGAAAGGGAGGAGGGGGAAAAGGAAGGGGAAAAGGGGAGAGGGAGCAAGAGGGTCCGGGGTAACTATTAAGTTTGTATGAGTGGAAAAAATAAATTAATTAATTAAAAATAATAAATATCCTCTAACAGATTAATTTTACAACTAAAAAAAGAAATTCTAATGAAAGGCAGACAGATAACCCAGTAACTCTTTGAACACCTCTATTTCATGTCTGTTTTTTATTTCTTTCATGCGTGTGTATGGTGTTCTATACATGTGTTTATATGTGTATTTTTAGTATATGTACATGAGTGCACTTGCTTGTGTGTGACTGTGGAGATTCAAGTGTGGTATCAGGAATCATCTTCAATAGCTTTTCTCCCTTATGACTGTGAACACTGGCCTCTAATTAAGTATAGAGTACACTATTAGGACTAGTCAGATTAGTCAGCTTTCTCTGGGGATTTCTAGCCACTGCCTTCCAAGGATATAATTAGAGGTGGGGTCACCAGATCCTGGGGACACTTCAAGGTGGGATCTGAGGAATGCTCAAGTCCTTCTGTTTCCAAGGCAAGGCAAGGGACTTAACTGCTGAACCATCTCTTCAGTCCTCCTGTATATTTTTTGTTATCAATACAGTTCTATATTTATCGTGTTATAGTTCTACATTTAGTGTGTGTGTGTGTGTGTGTGTGTGTGTGTGTGTGTGTGTGTGTGTGTGTGTGTAGATAATAAGGCACTGCATTTTCCTGTGAAGGACCAAGGGAATGATCCTGGATTATTTCTTCCTCCTTTTTGGTTCACTCTGGGATTTCCCAGCTCTGCCCACCAGGGCCAGAAGTGCAGGCTGAAGTCATTTTACATCTAATGATTTTATGTGGAATTAGGGATCCAAACTCAGAATTTTTTGCTTGTCCAATTCCTATTAATCATTCTTAAAAATCTCCCTATAAATCTATCTATCTATGTACCACCATAGAGTGGCTTATATTACCATAATGGCACTGGCATGAACAACACAATGAATAGTGGTTTCTCAATAGTACCTAAATAAGAACTTATTTAAATCTTCCAATTATCTTAAAATGCTTTTCAATAGTCAATTTCCTAGAATGAGGATATCAGTATGTGGATTACTACATTGCTTTCTTTCTTTCTTTTCTTTCTCTCCTTTTACCTGAGTAGGTAGTATACTTGTAATTTATCATATCAGATAGTTTCTGATTTCCCTTTGACATAAAAGTGAGCAATGTTTTCATAGTGGAATGTCAGATCCTTTTACTGTAATCTTCCCAACTTCTACAGTGACTGATTCTATTACCTTTATCAATTAGAATCCAACTAAAAACAAATAAACAACAAAGCCATTTGCATTAGTTTTTAGGAAACATCCCAGTCCCCTTCTGTTACCAAGAATGTTAATTTCATCATTCTATTACTAAATGAAAACAAATCCCAAACACTTAGGAGACCAATAGGGTTCAGTTTTACACTGCATTATTGTGGGAGAAGATTACTGCCAATTTCATGAGTCATATTCACAGAAATTCTGAGAGGAGGACACACCTTCCAAATTGCTAGTCAGTAAGTGTGTCAAATTAATGATCACTGTTTCCATCTCATCCATCTACGGAGAGATGATCTCACCCATTTCAGCGTGAATCTTCCCACATCAGCTACATGAACTCCTACAAGATTGCTCAGGGTTTTCCATAAATCAGTACTTCCTCATAGTTGTGTGTAAAGGCTTAATTCTCAAATGTCAAGTTGACACCTATACATACTTGCTTAATGGTAGAGAAGGAGTATTATTACAGGAATGTGACCTATACAAATGAAGGCGGTGCATAAAAGGCATAAAAGATTTCAAGGATGATACTTAGTAGAAAGGAAACTGATCATCCTGATACAGTAGTCAGAACATCTCAGAAGTCAAGCGTGTACAAGAAATGTGTACATGTAGTTAGATATAGTTAGATAAGCAGAAGGTTTTGGGAGAGAGTTTCTTGGTATCACATTGAAGTTGACAGTTCAGTGCTAGTCGTGAGCCTGGGGATACTTCTGCCCACCCAGTTAGCTATGAGAACAATGAGCCACATATACACGCAAAGTAAATTACATCATGTGAGGCCTGCCAGGCAGCTTGAAACAGTCTGCAGTGTTGAGCTTCCAACATTGTTTCTGCCTCATATCATTTTCTAAATTTGGACAAATGTCTTTTTTATAATATTAGTCCACACAAGAAAAGATGTTCCAACAAGCAGAATTCTGTTCTCACTGATGTTTGTGTAAGCCATTCTATAACTTATTGCATTTATTCAATGAATGATTGCAAAATTGTGATCTTCTAATTCTGCAATTGCATATACATTCCATTATGCATTTATAATAAAATAAATTTACTCATTACTTTGACATATTTGGTAACTCAGAAAAATATATCAGAGAAGTCAAATAAATGTTAATTCTCATCTATTATAGATTTTTCAAGGTACTGAGTAATTCTCCTAGAAATGGGCAATACTGTCTGGTGAATGATGCTTTTCTTTTATCTCACATTTAGTTTCTTTTCCTACTTTTGAGAGGTCTACATTTTTTGGTATTTGCTTGTTCATGTTTGTTCATTGTTCTATCCTCCTTTGTACTAAACTTTCAACTGTTTATTGTTTATTCAACTATTTATACTCTTCTGTTTATTCTCAAATTCCTCTTCTTACAGTCTTGCTCTGCAAAGTCATTCTCCCCTATGGGCATGATTTGTTGACCATAGCTACCATTTGTTTCTTTTTTTTTCTCTTACCTTTGATACTGATGTTACAAAGTTACTACTATTGAGACACTTATATTGAAAGTGAGCTTTTTTTGGCAGAATAACATGCTATTTGATATTCTAGAGATACAGTTTTGTCCGAATTTATTGAAAAACAGCCATTTATGATTATCTTTCATTTTGTACCTTTTATAAGGATAGCTTATAAGCTTCTACAATGTCATCATGCATTTTTCTAGGAATTTCCCCTACAATATTTTAAAAACTTCAATAACAGGAAAATTTTAAAATCATTTTATTAATATTTAGTCTTCTTAATTACAAACATAATGAGTGATTGTCCCTGACCTCTTCCCTCCATCCCCCGTAACATATTTTTAAATTAATTTTGTTTTTATTTTTACTCTTTTACAATCTCATAGATGTAGACAATGCATTTTGATAATAAGTACCCTATCTCTCTCTTGCTTCCTCTGGATATTTTCTTAGCATGGCCACCTCCTGCCTTTATGTCCTAATTTTTTTCTCCCACAGTTTTTTTTCCTAATAATACAAACTCAATAGGTACCCCTATCTTCTCCCTTTCCCCTTCCCTTCCCCCATCATCACCCATTCCATTCTCTCCCCTACCCCCTCCTTTCACCCCCTCCCTCCCTTTTCCCAATACTTCCCCTTTCCTACCTCCCATTCCCTGGAACATCTATTCATGTGGGGCCTAAACATCCCTCTGAGTCCTCCACCCTAGTGAGGGTTCAGGATCCAGTGGCAAAACCCAGGGCCACTTCTGAGCTCCCCTTTAGCATGGGAACTCTATTATGACTGTTAATTCATTGCCTGTAAGGGTCCTACTCCCTCAAGCCTTCTCCCTGTGATCCGAGTTAGACTTTGGGGGGTTGTTGACATGTCAGTCCTAATTTTTAAATTGCACAATATAAAATAATATGCAAGCAGTAAAAGAAAATACATTAAGGTTGTAGATAGCTATGATTGAGCTCCCAGTTCCACATGATTAAGAACATATGATAAAGCTGAGGAATAGTAGTTTGTCTATCTTTGTAAGACTAAGTTCATAGTGTGAGCACATGGAGGTACATGGGAGACTGTTCACATTGTGGGCACATGCAGCCTATGCCATGAGAGGCCTTCTTATTGTGAGTACACAGATGGAATTCAGGGTTCTGGCAAGGAAGCATGCAATGTCAGGCTAGTAATCATTCAGCTGTCCACAGGCCAGAATACTGAACATAGAAATAGTTTCATCTAGTCTCTGTCACTGTCTGATACACATGGGACACAGCAACCACATGTGCAGTACCTCTAACAGCAGGAGAAATTTTTTATTAAATTTGCTAGAAATCTATTCCTTTGAAGTTTTCACTGAAGATGCTCAACTTTCACCCCTGGCTTCTGGATCCTTGGGACATTTTTAATTGTAACTTCATTTAAATTGTAGTTTCCTTAAAGATTACCTGAAGGAATCAATGTGTTACCACTTAAACTTTGGTGATTGATGTTTAGAAATACCTCAGCCTCAGCTCATTTAAACAGCATCTTTTGCATATACAACAAAAATCTATTTATCCATATACAGAAAAATTTGAATGTGGTGGATTTCCTTTTTGTAAAAATACTTTATTCTTTTATTTAAGAGAGAAAGGTATGAGAGAGAATGAGAACACACATACCTTCCATGTAGCATGGGTAGAGATCAGAAGACAACTTTTGGAAGTTTGTTCTTGTCATAGTTAAGCACAGGTGTCAACTTGACTGTTGAGGGTTGGAGCTCTGAGTACATTTGTAGAGAATTAATAGTTGAGTTAAGCCTAGAGCAAAACTGCAAGAGATGGTCTAGTTTATGGGACAGACCCAGCCCATGATGGGTGGGACTAGACCCTGAACAGGTGAATAAAATACAGAGAGGTGGTTGAGGAAGTCGGCATCCTTCTGTTCAATTCAGCTGTTATGTGGTCATGGTGTGGCCAGTTCCCTTGGCCTGGTGTTGGTGCATGCTTTCCCATCAAGCTGGACTGAGAACTGTGACCAGGAATCGTAAGAGAGAATAAACCCTTGTTCCTTTAAGCCATTTGATGGTCATTTATCAGCAACCGTGCAGGCTGACTGCAACAGTTCTCTTCTTCTATATGGGCTTCCAGAGACCTAACTCAGGTTGCCAGATTTACAAGCAGGTATCTTACCTCATGAGCTATATCCTGGAATATCCAGTGGACTGATGAACTGGTGTAAAAATACTCTGATAAACAGAGAAAGATTTGGGCAGGGAAGATACACTCAAACCTAAGACGTGGACAACTATACTGAGATGGAATTTCCTTTCATGTGGTACTAGAATAATTATGAATATTGTATTATCATGTGGCAATTGAGTAACATACCAAGTGCACCCCTAAACATACAGACCTTAATCAGAGCATTATCTACATTCACAAGAAAATGGTGAAAAGTTTCTTCTGGATTTGATATGTTTCTTTTTTCTTATTTTTGTTTTTTTTGTGATTTTTTAATATGTTTCTTGAAGGAAGAAAATGAAAATAAAATTTAAAAGAGAAGATAATGTTATGGAAATCTGACAATGCATAATCATTTAGAGGAATCATCTTTCTCTGAGAGTAGTTTGTTAAATAGTCTCACTACGCAGGGCTCATACATGTAATCCTACTGTCTCAACTATGTCACATGGAATTACAAAGCTTATACTGCCAGGGCTGGTTTATTTTGAGAATAAAATTGTTTAAGAGTGCTAAGGAATAATCAAAGAATATAGAAAAACTTATAAATGATCGATTAGAAGTGGTAGGAACAAAAAATCATTTAGCAATACAATTATATCTGAAAGGTAATTTTCCTCTTAAATCATTAGCATTATTTTCTTTTTTAATGTTTATGTATTTAATTTTCTGAATCTTACAAACTTAATAGGTACACTGGTCCCCACCTTCCCTCCCTCCCTCTCTCTCCAGTTCCCCATGCACCCTCCTCTCTTTTCTCCTTCTTTTCACCCCCTCCCTCCCTTTCTCCCAGTGCTTCCCCTTCCCCCCTCCCATTCCCTGAGGCATCCTTTAGAGTGAATGTCAAACATCCCTCTGTGTCCTCCACTCGAATGAGGAGTAAGTTCTCAGTGGCATTACCCAGAGCCCTTAACTGGGCTCCTCTTTAGTATGGGAACACTATAGTGACTGTTAATCCCTTGCCTCTAAGGATCCTAGGGCTGGTGATCTATCCTAGACTTTGGGGGGTCATTGACATGTCAGTTATTGTGCAGATCATGCAAAATCCGATTATGGCTACTGTGGCCCTAATTTATGTGGGGTATCTTGCATATCCTTGGTCCTCAACATCTTTAGGCTCTTACAATCTTAGTGCCCCCTCATCTGCAAATTTCTCTGAGCTTTAGACTGGGGAGAGATTGGGCTGCTCTGGTTCCAGGTGATTAATGTAGGGGTCTCTGATGTTCTGAATTATGGTTTTTTGTTACTTTCAGTTTTACTGTTCCTGCACAGCCCTTGGCTCCATCCTCATTGGTATTGAGGTCACCTCCCAGCCAGAGATAAAAGGCTGTTTAAATGGAGTCTTACTATAAGAGTAGACTCAAAGGTAAATGGAATAGGATTAGGAAACTGAAGTGAGGGGGAGTCAGTCTCCTATTTTCAGGATGGTTATCATTTATCTACCAGACTCTATGCCTTCCCTGACTGGTAAGATCAAACTACCTCAGTTGCAAGTGATCACTAAGGAAAGTGAGTGAGCTTAACCAGATGTCTCACCACTTACTTGCAATATTTAAGGAGAAACGGATTTTCTCTGCTGTAGCATGATCCCCTCTCTCCTTATTTCTGGTGGGGTTTTCTTCCCCTAATCTCCTGTTTATAATCTTTGTAATTACTATAGGTAGGTATTACGATATTTATCATTGAATATATCACTAGGTGGGTTTGGTACTAGGATCCACCTATTAGGGAGTATATACAGTGCTTAATTTTCTGTGTCTGGGATATTCACTCAATATAATTTTTTTCTAATTCTACCCATTTCCCTGCAAATTTCAGTAATTAATCTTTTTTGATGGCTGAGTAGTATTCCATTATATAAATGTACCACATTTTCGTTATCCATTTGTCTGCTGTTGGGCATTTGGGTTGCTTGCATGACTTTGCTATTATAAATAGTGCTGCAATGAACATAGTTGTGCTTGTGTCATTGAGGTGAATTTTTACTTTACAGGGAACTATTCCCAGAAGTGGAATATCAGGGTCATACGGCATTTCAATCTTTACCTGTTTTTAAAAATCGCTAGACTGATCGCCAGAGTGGTTGTATAAGCCTGCATTCCCACCAGCAATGCAGGAGAGTTCCCTTCTTGCCACATCCCCTCCAGCATTTGGTGTTGTTTGTATTGTGGATTTTTGCCATCCTGACTGGGGTGAGATGATATCTCAGGGAGGTGTTGATTTGCATTTCCCTGATGGCTAAGGATGTGGAGCATTTTTAAAGACATTTGTTAGACATTTCAATTTCGTCACTGGAAAAGTTTCTTTTGAGTTCCAAGACCCATTTTTTAATTGGGCTATTTGCTTACTTGGTGTTTAATTTTCTAAGTTCTTTGTGCACTCTGGACAATAAAGCTCTATCAGATATGTGGTTAGTGAGGATTTTCTCCCATTCTGTGGGTTGCCTTTGTGCTCGAGTTACAATCTCTTTATCTGAACAGAAGCACTTTAATTTCATAAGATCCCATTTGTTAAGTGTTGGTTCTAGTGACTGTACTATTGGATTTCGGTTTAGGAACTGTTGGCCTAGTTCAATCACCTCGAAACCCTACCCTTTCACCTAGGATTTTTATAGTCTCTGGCCTAAAGTTGAGGTCCTTGATCCATTTGGAATTAATTTTTGTACATGGTGACAAGTCCAGGTCCAGTTTTAATCTTCTGCATGTGGAGATCCAGTTTTGCCAGCACCATTTATTGAAGATGCTATTTATTCCATGGGATTTTTTGGACCCCTTTGTAAAAGATCAAATGGCTGTAATTGTGTGGGCTTATATCTGGGTCTTCAACCCTTATCCATTGATCTATGTGCCTATTTTGGAGCCGGTACCAGGTTGTTTTTATTACTATGGATTTGTAGTATAAATTAAGGTTTGGTTTGGTGATATCTCCAGCAGTGTTTTTGTTACTCAGGATTGTTTTTGCTATCCTGGTTCTTTTTTGCTTCCATATGAATTTTGAAATCATTTGGTCAATTTCTTTAAAGAATTGCTTTGGGATTTTGATTGGTATAGCATTGAATCTGTATATTGCTTTTGGTAGGATGGTCATTTTTATATTGATTCTCCAATCCAGGAGCATAGGAGGTCTTTCCACCTTCTGGTGTCTTCTGTAATTTCTTTCATTAAGGTTTTAAAGTTTTCATTGCAAAGGTCTCTTATTTCTTTGGTTAGGTTTATTCCAAGGCATTTCATTTTTTAGGGGCTATAGTAAATGGAATTTTTTTCCCTTAGGTCTTTTTCACTTTTTTCTTCCTGGGCATATAGGAAGGCCACTGATTTTTGTACATTTATTTTGTAACCTGCCACCCTGCTGAACTTCTGTATTAGTTCCAGGAGTTTCCTGGTGGTGTTTTTAGGATCACTCAGGTATAAGATCATGTCATCTGCAAGTAGAGATAACTTGACTTCTTCCTTGCCGATTCCAATCCCTTTTATGTCCCTTTCTTGTCTTATGGCTTCAGCTAAGAATTCAAGTACAATATTGAATAGAAGTGGTGAGAGTGGACAGCCTTGTCTAGTTCCTGATAGAAGAGGGAATGCTTTAAGATTTTCCCCATTGAGTAGAATCTTGCGATTGGCTTGTTGTATACAGCTTTTATTATGTTGATAATGGTTCCTTCCATTCCAACTGTTTCTAGGGTTTTGATCATAAAAGGCTGTTGGAGCTTGTCACCAGCTTTCTCTGCATCTATGGAGAGTATCATGTGGTCTTGAACTTTGGACTGGTTTATATGGTGAATTACATTTATTGATTTGTGTATGTTGAACCAAGCTTGTATGCCTGGGATAAAGCCTACTTGAATGATCTTTTTGATATGTTTTTGAATCCGATTTGCTAAGATTTTATGGAGAATCTTTGAATCTCTGTTCATCAAAGAGATTGGCCTATAGTTTTCTTTTTAAGTGTATATTAGATTTTGGGATTAAGATGATATTAGCTTCATAGAAATAATTTGGCGTGTTCCTTTGCAATTTGATGGAACAGTTTAAGGAGTATTGGTGTTAGTTGTTCCTTAAATATCTGGTAAATCTCTGTCCTGAATCCATCTGGTCCAGGACATTTTTGGTGGGAAGATTTGAGATTACTTCATCAATTTCTTCGTATGCTATAGGACTACTTAAATAATTCAAAACTTCCTGATTCAATTTAAGTAAGTTGTGCTTACTTAGGAATTTATCTATTCTTTTGAGTTATCAAATTTCATGGAGTATAAGTTTTTGAAATATGACCTTATAATTCTCTGAATTTCTTGGGTATCTGTAGTGATTAACTCCATGTTCATTTCTAATTTTATTAATTTTGGTTTTCTTTCTCTTGTTTTTGGTTAATTTAAAGAAGAGGTGTATCAATCATTGATTTTTTCAAAGAACCAGTTTTTTGACTGGTTGATTCTCTGTATATTTTTATAATCTCAATTTCAGATATTTCTTCCCTTATTTGCTAATATCCTCTTTTCTATTGCCTTTGGAATTAGACTGCTGTTGTTTCTCTAAAGCTTTAAGCTGTACTGGTTAAATTGTTTATTTGTGATGTTTCTTTTTTTCATGTAGGCATTAAGGGCTATAAACTTACTTCTTAGGATGGCTTTCATTATGTCCCAGAGATTTTGATATGTTGTATTTTCATTATCATTTGCTTCTAGGGAATCTTGTTTCCTTCATGATTTCTTCATGAACCCAATTCTCATTCAGCATCATAGTGTTTAGTTTTCAGGATTTAGTGTATTTTCTGCTGTTTGTTGTGTTGCAGATGTCAAGCTTTAGACCATGGTGGTCTGATAGGGTACAGGCTAGAATTTCAACTTTCCTGTATATGTGGAGATTCATTTTGTAGCCCAATATGTGGTTTATTTTTGAGAAAGTTCATGTGCTGCTGAGAAAAATGTGTATTCTTTGGTGTGTATAAGAAAAGTCTGATAGAGATCTGTAGGTCCATTTCAGTAAGGGTTTGATTAAGTTACAATGTGTCTCTGTTAAGTTTTTTGACCTGTTGATCTATCACACAGTGAGGGTGGTATTAAAATCCTCAAGAATTATCATTTTTAGGGTTGATTTCTTGCTTTAGATGCTGTAGGGTTTGCTTAATGAATGTTGAAGAGCCTTTTATTAGGTGCATATATATTCAGTCTTGTGAAGTCTTCCTGGTGAATTATAACCTGTGTCTCATGATTTTTTTGGTTTGAAGTCCACTTTGTCCAATAGCATAATAGCTACCCCTGCCTGTTTCCTGGCTTCATTAGCTTGCAGAATTTTTGACCAGCTTTTTTCTTTTAGGATGTTGCCTATATTTTGTGATGAGATATGTTTCCTGAAGGCAGCAAATGGATGGGTGTGAGTTCTAATCAAGTTTGTATCTGTGTCTTTTGATTGGTGAGTTAATTCTATTGCATTTAGTGTTATAATGGAAGAAATTACTTTTAATTCCTGACACTTTTTGGTTAGTGGCTTTCATAAATGTATTATTTGGCGTTTAGGTTTTGGTGATATTTTCCTCTGTCCTCCTGGATATGCTTGTTCTTTTCTTCAAGTTTGAGTATCTTTTCTAGCCTTTTTGAAGGCCTGTTTGGTAGACACGTAAGCCTTCAAGTTGTCTTTGTGCTGGAAATTTTCTTTCACTCTCAATGATGACTGATAGTTTCACCGGATATATCAGCCTGGGTTGACATTTTTGTTCATTCAATACTTGAAGTATGTCTCTGCAAGCTCTTCTTACTCTTACTGTTTCCCTTGAAAAAATCATTTCGTTATTTTAATATGTTTAACTTAAAAATGACTTGTTTTTTTCCTCTTGAGGCTCTCAGCATCTTTTCTTTGTTATGTATGTGGAGTGTTTTGACTATTATTTGCCATGGTGAGTTTCTATTTTGGTCATATCTGTTTGGAGTGAAGAATGCCTTTTGTATTTGTATGGGCCTCTCTTTCTTAGATGAGAAAAGTTTTCTTTTGTGATAATTTGAAAAATTTTCCTCAGGTGTGTTATTTTAGGATTCTTGTTCTGGTATTCCATGAATGCACAGTTAGGCTTCTTCATACTCTTGAATATTCCTCTCAAGTATCTTTTGAGCTGGTTTACTTCTTCCATTGAGCTGGTTACTTCTTCAACTTTGTCTTCAAATCTGAAATTCTATTTTCTGCTCATTAGTTCTCCTGATCAGACTCTCTGTTGAGTTCCAGCTTAAAGATAACTTGTCTTTTAGTTCAATTTTAAACTCTGCTTGAGACTATTTTAACTGTTCTATGTCTATTTTGTTTTCTAAACTGTTTCTCATCTCCTTTGTGGGGGTTGTCAGCCCAAAGCCTGCTCTCGTGATGATACATTAGCATCTGAAACATGCTGTTGCTAGGGGCTCCTTCCCTGGGAGGTGTGAGTTTTGCCTCTTGTCTGCAAGACAATGGCAGGCCTAACTCCTTCCCTGGGAGTAGAGCATACCTCCGGTCCTGTTTTGGATCACTTTTGTTTCTCTAGAAACTGGTTGAGCTTTCCTCCCCAACAGTTCCTCCCTGCTTATCTGAGATATGCTAATGCATGGACCAGGTAACTCTATTTTGAGAGCATAGATTGTCCATTCCCTTCCAGCAACAAGGTGCCATGCCTGTTTACCTGGCAACATCATGTCTGGTCTCACAGCAAGTAGAAGTCACTCCTGCCTTTTCTTGTTAACTGGAATGTATGTGTTTTACATAATCCTGTAAAGAATTTGATCTGCTCTTCTTTGATGTTTTCCTGAGATTGGCCTTGCTCTTTCATTGTTTTCCTATAATACTATGTATGCCATAATAAGTTGGTTGGATGATAGAGGACATCCTAGGCCTCCTCTGACTCAATGCCTGATCAATTCCTACTGGTTCCACTTCTGTTCCTGCACATAGTCTGGATTTTGTGCTGGTTCATGGGCCGACCTCCTCCAAGTGCGTGTTGTGTAACTGTTCAAAGTGGTGATGTGGTTATTTAACTCCCCCTAGATTTCCTCTTCATAGGATTTTTTTATATTATTATTATTTCAGCTCATATAAATTAATAGTTATACTGTCCTCTCACTCAATCTACCTCCCCCTATCCTCCTGATACCCCCTTCCCTCCTTCTACCCTCCCCCGCCTCCAGCGACCCCCTCAATCCATGGAGCATCCTTACTGTGCATTCCAAAATCTCCTCTTTGAGCCTCCTCTCTGATGAGGTACAAGGACCCAGGGGCATTTCCCAGAACACTTTCCTGTGTTCCCCTTAAGTTTAGGAATACTCTGTAACTGTCAGGTCCCTAGCCTCCAAGAATCCTAGTGCCTTAGTCCATGCTAGACTTTGTGGGGTCAATAATGTGTTGGACATAGCACAGGTCCATGCAAGTCCTTATGATTGCTTGTGGCCCCTAACTTGTGTGGAGTATCTCTGCATATCATTACTCCTCCATCCTTGTGCTCCTTATAATCTTACCGCCCCTCCCTCTCCACAAATGTCCAGAGCTTCAGGATTGAGAGAGAATAAGCTGGTCAGTCAGTTTTAGGTGGTTGATATAGAGTCTCTGATGTTCTGAATTATGTTTGTTGATTTTTTGTTGTTTGTTTTACTGCTCCTGCAATGCCCTTGAGTCCATCCTGATGGGTATTTGATGTTACCACCCTGGCCAGAGATGAAAACCTGTTAATTAGAGTCTTGTTATAAGAGTATATTCAAAGATAGATGGAAATAAAAGTAGAGACTGCAGTGAGGGGGAGTCAGTCCTCCCATTTGCAAAATGGTTACTTTCCATCTGGCATCCTATATGCCTCCCCTTCTGGGTGAGATCAATACCCCATCAGTTGCAAATGATCAGGATGGAAAGTTTTATGAACTTAACCAGATGTCTCATTACTTACTTGCAGTCCTTGATGGTGGCCTATTTGCTCTGCTGTAACATGGTCCCCTCTCTCCTTATTTCTGGTGGGGCCATCGTTCCCTAACCCTCCTGTTTATAATCTTTACAATACTGTGGGTATTACAGAGATTTATCTTTGAGTGTCTCTAAGTGGGTTTGTACTAGATCCACCTATTAGGAGTACATATAGTGCTTCAATTTTCAGTGTCTTGAATACTTTACTCAATATAATTGTTTCTAATTCCATCCATTCCTGGAAAATGGCATTAATTTCATCTTTTTTTATTATTTATTCAATTGTGTGCATGTGGTGTGTATGTTTGATGTGTGTGTGTGGTGTTATGTGTGTGTCGACACCACCATGGACGGCCTCCATCCTTGTTTCACTCTCCCGGGATTCACAGGCTCCACCCTACCAGGACCAGAAACGCAGGCGGTCCCGCCTTCCACCTTGGTTGTCATATGTATGGTCTAGGATCTGAACTCAGGTCCTCTGCCTTCAAGCAGAGGCTTAACCCCTGAGCCACCTCTCCAGCCCCAATTCATCATTGAATTGAGTAGTATTCCATTGTATAAATGTACCACATTTTCCTTATCCACGCAACAACTGTTGGACATGTAGGTTGACTCCATGACTTTGCTATTGTAAACAAGTGCCTGCTATGAACATGGTCGTGCTTGTGCTATCGAGGTAAATTTTGACTGAATGGGAGGTATTCCCAAAAGTGGTATATCAGGGTCATATGGCATTTCAATCTTTAACTTCTTTTTTAAAAATTTTTGTTGGGCTGGAGAGGTGGCTCAGGGATTAAGCCTCCGCTTTGCAGGCGGAAGGTCCTGAGTTCGGATCCCAGATCCCACGTGTAGACACCAGGCGGCGGGGCGGCCTGCGTTTCCAGTCCTGGTAGGGCGGAGCCTGTGAATCCTGGGGCAGAAGGAGGTGGAGGTGTCCATGGTGGTTCGCGAATTCGTCCGTGGTTCTACACATACACAGACACACACACACACACACACACACACACACACACACACGCACGCACATACACACGCATATGTGCACAGTTGAATAAATAATAAAAAAATTTAAAATTTTTTGTTATTATTATTTATTCAATTGTGTGTGTGTGTGTGTGTGTGTGTGTGTGTGTGTGTGTGTGTGTGTGTATGTAGAACCACAGGCAAACTCGGGAACCCCCATGGACCGCCTTCATCTCCTCCTTGTTTACTCTGCCCTGGGATTCACAGGCTCTGCCCTACCAGGCCCAGAAGCACAGGCTGCCCCTGCTTCTGCCTGGCATCTATACATGGGGTCTAGGACCTGAACTCAGGACCTTCCGCCTGCAAGGCAGAGGCTTAACCCTTGAGCCACCTCTCCAGCCCCCAATCTTTAACTTCTTTAAGAATCACAAAACTGCTCGCCAAAGTAGTTGTATGAGCCTGCATTCCCACCCACAATGTAGGAGACGTCCCCTCTCTCCACATCCTCTCCAGCACTTGGTGTTGTTCGTATTGTACATTTTTGCCATCCTGACAGGGATAAGATGATATCTCAGGGAGGTTTTGATTTGCATTTCCCTGATGGCTAAGGATGTGGAACATTTTTTAAGATATTTGTTAGACATTTTAATTTCATCTCTAGTAAAGTTTCTTTTAAGGTCCAGGGCCCATTTTTTAATTGGCCCATTTGTTTCCTTGGTGTTTAGCTTTCTAAGTTCTTTGTGCACTCTGGATAATAGAGCTCTATCAGATATGTGGTTAGTGAAGATTTTCTCCCATTCTGTGGGTTGCCTGTGTGCTCGAGTTGCAATCCTTTGTCTGAACAGAAGCTCTTTAATTTCACAAGATCCCAACTGTTGAGAGTTGGTAGCAGTGACTGTACCATTGGATGTCCGTTTAGAAACTGTTGACCTAGCCCAATCAGCTCGAGGGAGTTCCCTACCCTTTCAACTATGGTTTTTATATTGGCCTTATATTGAGGTCCTTGATCCATTTGGAATTAAGTCTTGTACATAGTGACAAGTATGGGTCCAGTTTTAATCTTCTGCATGTGGATATCCAGTTTTGCCAGCACTATTTGTTGAAGATGCTGTTCTTTTTCCATTGGATTTTTTGGTCCCCTTTGTCACAGATCAAATGGCTGTAGTTGTGTGGGCTTATATCTGGGTTTTCAACCCTTATCCATTGATCTATGTGTCTATTTAGGAGCCAATACCAGGTGTTTTTACAACTATGGATTTGTAGTAGAGACTAAGGTTTGGTATGGTGATACTCCAGCCATGTTTTTGTTACTCAGGATTGTTTTTGCTATCCCTGGTCTTTTGTGCCTCCATATGAACATTAAGATTATTTGGTCAAATTCTTTAAAGAATTGCTTTGGGATTTTAATTGGTGTAGCATTGAATCTGTATATGGCCTGTGGTAGGATGGTCATTTTTACAATGTTGATTCTGCCCATCCAGGAACATGGGAGATCTTTCCAACTTCTAGTGTCTTCTGTAATTTCCTTCTTTAGGGTTTTAAAGTTTTCATTATAAAGATCTCTTATTTCCTTGGTTAGGTTTACACCAAGGTATTTCATTTTTTTAAGGGTACAGGAAATGGGATTGTTTCTCTCAGGGCTTTTTCACTTCTTTCATTCTGGCATAAAGGAAGGCCACTGATTTTTGTACATTTATTTTGTAACCTGCCATTCTGCTGAACTTGTATTAGTTCCAGGAGCTTCCTAGTGGAGTTTTGGGATCACTCAGGTATAAGATCATATCATCTGCAAATCGGGATAGTTTGACTTCTTCCTTGCTGATTCAAATCCCTTTTATGTCCCTTTCTTGTCTTAAGGCTTCAGCTAAGACTTTAAGTACAATATTGAATAAGTGGTAAGAGTGGACAGCCTTGTCTAGTTCCTAACGAAGTGGGAATGCTTCAAGTTTTTCCCCGTTGAATATAACCCTTGCTGTGGGCTTGTTGGATGCAGCTTTTATTATATTGATAAAGGTTCCTTCCATTCCAACCTTCTCTGGGGTTTTGATCATAAATGCTGTTGGATCTTGTCAAAAGCTTTTACTGCATCTATCGAGAGTATCGTGTGGTCTTGAATTTTGGACTGGTTTATATGGTGAATTACATTTATTGATTTGCGTGTTGAAAACCTTGTGTACCTGGGAAAAGCCTACTTGATCCCCATGAATGATCTTTTTGATATGTTTTGAATCTGATTTGCTAAGATTTTTTTTTAATTTTTTTACTTGAGTTTTATCTATAACTTCCATTTTTTTTTTTGTTTTTTTATATAATACATTTTTATTATTATTTCAGCTCATACAAACTTAATAGGTATACCAGTTCCCTCCCTCCCTCCTCCTCCCCCTGAAACCCCTGCTCCCCTCCCCTCCCCCCCCCCATCCCCCGTGCCTCCCGCCCCGATTCCCAGAGTCCTTTCTTGTGCATGCCTGACTCTCCTCTGGGCCCTCCTCTCCGATGATACAAGGACCCAGTGGCATTTCCCTGAACCCTTCCTATGTTCCCCTTAAGCATAGGAACACTACTGTGGCTGTCAATCCCTTGCCTCCAAGGATCTTGGTGCCTTTAGCAGATGCTAGACTTTGTGAGGTCAATAGTGTGTTGGACATTGCGCCGGGCATGCAATGTCCAATTATGATTGTTTCGGCCTAACTTGTGTGGAGTATCTTGCAAATCATTGCTCCTCCCACCTTTTGCTCTTACACTCTTACGCCCCTCTTCCGCAAATGTCCCTGAGCTTCAGGATGGGGAGAGATTAGTCTGGCCTAGTTCTAGGTGGTTGATATAGAGTCTCTGAAGTTCTGGATAGTGGTTCGTTGATTTTCTTTTGCAGTTTTGTTGCTCCTGTAATGCCCTTCACTCCATCGTGATGGGCACTGTATGTCACCCCCTGGCCAGAGACAGAAAGCTGTTAAACTGGAGTCTTATTATAAGAGCACATTCAAGGGTAGATGTAATACTTATACCCAAAAGTGGAATCGCAGGGTCATATGGCATTAGGCAATGGGAGAGGTCAATCACCCATTTGCAAAATGGTTACTTTTTAATCTGCCGGACTATATCCCCCCCTTCTGGTGAGTTCATACCCCCTTAGTTGTAAATGATCAGGAACGAATTGTGAACTTAACTAGGTGGCACATTACTTTCTTGCAGTCCTTGATGGAGGCCTATTTTCTCTACTGTAACATGGTCACTTCTCTCCTTGTTTCTGGTGTGGCCCTCCAACCCCATCCCTCCTGTTCATAATCCTTGCAATTACTGTAGGTAATACATAGATTTACCTATGAGTGTCTCAAGATGGGCGGGGGGTTTGGTGTTAGGAGCCACCTATTAGGGAGGATACATGGTGCTTAATTTTCTGGGTCTGGGATACTTCACTTAATATAATTGTTTCTAATGACATCCATTTCCCGCAAATTCCAGTAATTCATCATTTTTGATGGCTGAGTAGTACTCCATTGTATAGATGTACCACAGTTTCCTTATCCACTCGTAACTGTTGGACATTTGGGTTGATTCCATGTCTTTGCTATTGTAAACAGTGCTGCTATGAACATGGTCGTGCTTGTGCTATCGAGGTGAACCTCTGCTGTATGGGGGGTTATACCCAAAAGTGGAATCGCAGGGTCATATGGCATTTCAATCTTTAATTTCTTTAAGAATCTCCAGACGGCTCGCCAGAGTGGCTGTATGAGCCTGCACTCCCACCAGCAATGTAGGAGAGTTCCCCTCTCTCCACATCCTCTCCAGCATTTGTTGTTGTTTGTGTTGTGGATTTTTGCCATCCTGACCGGGGTGAGATATCTCAGGGAAGTTTTGATTTGCATTTCCCTGATGGCTAAAGAAGTGGAGCATTTTTTAAGATATTTGTTAGACATTTTAATTTCATCCCTGGTAAAATTTCTTTTAAGTTCCAGGGCCCATTTTTTAATTGTCCCATTGGTTTCCTTGTTCTAAGTTCTTTGTGCACTCTGGACAGTAGAGCTCTATCAGATATGTGGTTAGTGAAGATTTTCTCCCATTCTGTGGGTTGCCTTTGAGCTTGTGTTATAATCTCTTTATCTGAACAGAAGCTCTTTAATTTCACAAGATCCCAACTGTTGAGAGTTGGTAGCAGTGACTGTGCCATTGGATGTCTGTTTAGGAAATGTTGGCCTAGCCCAATCAGCTCGAGGGAGTTCCCTATCCTTTCAACTATGGTTTTTATAGTCTCTGGCCTGATATCAAGGTCCTTGATCCATTTGGAATTAAGTCTTGTACATGGTGACAAGTATGGGTCCAGCTTTAATCTTCTGCATGTGGAGATCCAGTTTTGCCAGCACCATTTGTTGAAGATGCTGTTCTTTTTCCATTGGATTCTTTGGGCCCCTTTGTCAAAGACCAAATGGCTGTAATTGTGGGCTTATATCTGGGTCTTCAATCCTTATCCATTGATCTGTGTGTCTATTTTGGAGCCAGTACCAGGC
>JALPQD010000657.1:559697-747092 GCA_023101885.1 Typhlomys cinereus
TGTTCTTTATAACTATGGATTTTGCATATAGACTAAGGTTTGGTTAAATGGCATACCTCCAGCTGTCTTTTTTTACTCAGGATTGTTTGTTGCTATCCTGGGTCTTTTTGTTCCTCCATATGAACTTGAGATTGTTGGGTCAGCACTTTCTTGTAGATGGCTTTTGGTGATTTTGATTGGTAATAACGGCATTGAATCTTACCATTGCCTTTGGTAGGATGGTCATTTTTAGATGTTGATTCTGCCAATCCAGGGAACAAGCGAGGACTTCCCCTTCTGGTTCCTTATGTCTATTCTTTCTTGAGGGTTTTAAAAGTTTTCATTGTACGGTCTTTTACCTCCTTATTTAGGTTAGACCAAGGTATTTCATTTTCTTAGGGGCTATAGTGAATGGATTGTTTCTCTCAAGGCTTTTTCACTTCTTTCATTCTGGGCATATGGCAGGCCCCTTATTTTTGTGCCACATTTATTTTGTATCCTGCCACCCGCTGAATCTTCCAGTAGTTCCATGGCTTCTTGGTGGAGTTTTTTGGGATCACTCAGGTATAAGATCATGTCATCTGCAAATAGGGATAAGCTTGATTCTTCCTTGCCGATTTTGAATCCCTCTATGTCCCTTTTCTTTGTCTTATGGCTTCATCTAAGACTTTCAAGTACAATATGAATAAAGTGGTGAGAGCGGACAGCCGGCCTTGTCTAGTTCCTGATTGAAGTGGGAATGCTTTCCAATTGTTCCCCTTGGCATAATCCTTGCTGTGGGCTCTTTTTATTAGCTTTTACTTATATGGATAAAGGCTCCTTCCATTCCTAACTGCTCTAGCGTTTTGATCATAAAGGCTGTTGGATCTTGTCAAAGGCTTTTCTGCATCTATCGAGAGTATCTTTGGTCTTGGACTTTGGACTGTTTTTACGACGATTACATTTATTGACTTTGCGTATGTTGACCAACCTGTGTGCCGGGATGAAGCCTACTCGGTCCCCGTGAATATCTTTTAATATGTTTTTGATCCATTGCTAGACTTTGTTCCGGAATCTTTGCGTCTGTGTTCATCCGGGAAATCGGACCTGTAGTTTTTCCTTTTGAAGTGAAATCTTTTATTAGGTTTTGGGATTAAAACGATATTCGTGCTTCATAGAAGGAGGTTGGTAAGTGTTCCGTCCTTTGCTATTTGATGGAACGTTAAGGAGTATTGGTTTATTCACTCCTTAAATGTCTGGTAAACTCTGCTGTGCCTGACTCCATGTGGTCCGCACCTTTTTTTGGTGGGAAGATCGAGGTAAACTTCCTCAATTGCCTTATATGTTATAGGACTATTTACATAATTCACAACTTCCCCGGATTCAATTTAGAGGTAAGTTGTGTTTCTTAGGCAATTCATCATCTCTTTTGTGTTGTCAAACTTCACAGAGTATAGTTTCGAAATATGATGTTATAATTCCTCTGGATTTCTTGGGTATCATAGTGCTAACTCATGTTCATTCTAATTTTGTTAATTTGGGTTTTCTCATCCTCTCTCGTGCTTTTTGGTTAATTTAGCTCGGGGTGTTCAATCTTATTGATTTTCAAGAACCAGCTTTTTGACTGGTTGATTTTTTCTACGTTTTCTTAATCTCGATTTCAGATATTTTTTCCGCCCTTATTTTGCTAATCTCCCCTCTCTTCTACTGCTTTTGGGATCGAATTCCTCTAGTTTTCTCTAAGCTTTAAGCTGTATTGTTAAGTTGTTTTATTTCTGATGTTTCCAAGTTTTTGATGTATGCATTAAGAGCTGTGAACTTACCTCTTAGAACAGCTTTCATTGTGTCCCTAGGGGATTTTGTAAGGTTGTATTTTCATTATCATTCACGTTCAGGAAATCTTGAATTTCCTTGTAATTTCGTCTGAATCCAAGTTCTCATCAGGCGCATCATATTGTTAAGTTTTCCAGAGTTATTGTATTTCTCTTATTTGATGTGTTTGTGGATCTTGGTTGTCTGATAGGGCACAGGTTAAATTTCAACTTTCCTGTATATTTGTAGATTCATTTTGGTGGCCCAATATGTGATCGAGTTTGGAGAAAGGTCCGTGTGCTGCTGAGAAAAATGGTGTATTCTTGGTGCGTGGTTGAAAAGTTCAATAGGGATCCGTAAGGTCCATTTTTTTGACAGGTTTTTATTAAGTTCCAAAGTGTCTTCCGTTAAGCTTTTGACTCTTATCTATCCCATGTGAGAGGGGCGGTGTTGAAGTCCCCAAGAATTATCGTTTGGGGGTTGATTTCGTGGCTTTAGAGACCCTGTAGGGTTTTCTGAATGAATGTGGAGGGGCCCGTATGGTGCATATATGTTCAGTATTGTCAATCTCCTGGTGAATTTGTACCCTGTGACTAAAATGTAGTATCCATCCGTACCTCTTATAATTTTTCTTTGTGGTTGAAGTCCACTTTGTCTGATCGCATAATGCTACCCCTGCTGTTTTCTGCTCCATTTGCTTGTAGAATTGTTGACCAGCCTTTTATTTTTAGAGAGCGTGCCCTATCTTTTTTTGTGGTGAGATGGGTTTCCTGCAATGCAGCAGCTTTGATGGATTGTGATTCCTATCCAAGCGTGTAATCTGTGTCTCTTGATCGGTGAATCAATTCCATTAACATTAGTGTTTAATGGGAAACTATTTTTACTTTCCATACATTTTTTATGTTTTAGTAGTTTTATAAGTATATGGCTTCGCTTTTTTTTTTAATTTCAGTCATACAAACTTATTAGGTCACCAGTTCCCCTCCCTCCCTCCTTCCCCCCGAAACCTACGCTCCCTTCCCCCTACCCCCCCGTCCTCGTCCCCCCCATTCCCCCAGTGCCTCCCACCCAATTCCCAGAGAGTCTTTCTTGTGCATGTCTGATTTCCTCTGGGGCCCCTCCTCGCCGCATGACTTACAAGGACCCAGTTGGCCTTTCCCCTTAAACCTTTCCTTCCCGTGTGCCCTTAGGTATAGGACCCTGCTGTGGCTGCCAATCCTTGTGGCCTCCAAGGTCTGGTGCCTTTAGCAGATGCTAGCTTTGTGAGGCACAGTGTGTTGGACAATGCGCCGGGCATGCAAAGTCCCTTATGCTGCTTCATTTCAGCCCTACTAGTAAGAGGTATCTTACATAATCATTGCTCCCTCCCATCCCTTTGCTCTTTACACTCTTACCGCCCCCTTTCCGCATTCCCTGAGCTTTCAAGATTGGGGAGAGAGATTAAGCTGGCCTAGTGGTTTTCTATGTGGTTGATATATGAGTTACTGAAGTTCTGGCTTGTGTTTGGTTATTTTCGATTGCAGTTTGGGCTGCTCTGCAATGGCTCTTCACCCATACTGGCGGGCCATTGTTGTTTAGCCCCTGGCCAGATGACAAAAAAGCTGTTAGCGCTTGCGATAAAAGCACATTCAAAGTAGATGTAATAAAAGTGGAAGACTAACAGTAAGGGAGGTGTCCTATTACTCACCCCCACTTGCAAATGGTTACTTTTTATCTGCCAGTCTAATCATTGCCCTCCTCTCTTCTGAGATCACACCCCCTCAGTAGTACAATGATCAGACAAAGTCTGTGAACTTAATCAGATGTCTCATTACTGTATTTGGGCTCCTTGGTGGAGTAGCTATTTTCCCTGGCGTGTAACGTGGCCATTCTCTCCTTGCTGTCTGGGTGTGGCCCTCCCTCACCATCCTCTCCTGTTCAGATCCTGAATACATGTCTCTAGGTGGCTTGGTGGGTTTGGTACTAGACGCCCCTATTAGGGAGTACATACGGGCTTATTTTTTCTGGGTCTGGTATACTTCACTTATAAATGTTTCGTAATGACATCCATTTCCCGGCAAATTCCAGTAATTCATCATTTTTGATGGCTGAGTAAGTACTCCATTGTTAGATGTAGCCACAGTTTTCCCTTATCCACCTCACATGTTGGACTTGGGCTGATTCAATGCCTTTGACTAGTGAAACAGTGCTGCTTTATGAACATTGGTCGTGCTTGTGCTATCGAGGTGAACATCGCTGTAGGGGGGTGTATTCCCAAAAGTGGAAATAGCATGGTCATATGGCATTTCAATCTTTAATTTCTGTTAAGAATCGCCAGAGCGGCTCGCCATGAGTGGCTGTACGAGCCTGCATTCCACCAGCAAGTTAGGAGAGTTCCCTCTCTCACATCCATCTCCAACGCTTTGTGTTGTTTAGTATT
Organism: Typhlomys cinereus; assembly: GCA_023101885.1. NCBI lineage: Eukaryota > Metazoa > Chordata > Mammalia > Rodentia > Platacanthomyidae > Typhlomys > Typhlomys cinereus. The sequence continues at coordinate 563,887 of JALPQD010000657.1, forward strand.
GCGGATTTTTGCCATCCTGACCGGGTAGATGATATCTCAGGGAAGTTTTGATTGCATTTCCCTGATGGCGTAAGGAATTGGAGCATTTTTTTTCAGATATGGTGTTAAGACTTTTAAATTCATCCTGGTAAGTTTCTTTTAAGTTCCAGGGCCCATTTTTTTATTGGGCCCATTGTTTCCTTGGTTTTAGTTTTCTAAGTTCCTTTGTGCACTGGCCAGCAAGAGCTAGCTCAGCGTGCTGTGTTCGTGGAAGATGTTTCTCCCTTCTGTGGGTTTGCCTTGAGCTCGGGTTACAATCTCTTTTATCTGAACAGAAGCTCTTTGTTTCCAAATCCCCACACTGTTGAGAGTTGTAGCAGTGACTGTGGCCTTATGTCTGTTTAGGAACTGTTGTGCCTAGCCCAATCACTCGAGGGAGTTTCCCCTTCCTTCAACTATGGGTTTTAGTAGTCTCTGGCCTGATACAAGTCCTTGATCCATTTTGGAATTAAGTCTTGTACATGGTGACAAGCTACGGGTCCAGCTTTAATCTTCTGCATGTGAATCCAGTTTTTGCCAGCACCATTTGTTGAGAAGTGCTCGTTCTTTTTCATTGGGATTCTTGTGGGCCCTTTGTCAAGACCAAATGGCTGTGAACTTTGTGGGCTGTATATCTGGGTCTTCATCCCTATTCCTTGATTCTGTTTGTCTATTTTGGAGCCATACCAGCTGGTTTTACAAACTATGGATTTGTAGTATAGACTAAGGTTTGGTATGGTATACTCCATCTGTTTTTTGTTACTCAGGATTGTTTTTGCGCTACTCCTGGTCTTTTGTGCCTCCCATTAACTTTGAGATGTTTGGGTCACTTCTTTGAGAGCTTCTTTGGAGTTTGGGGGGGGGGGGGATTGTTAGCATTGAAATCTGTATATTGCCTTTGGTAGGATGGTCCCATTTGTTAAGGGCGCTGTTGATTCTGGCCAATTCCAGGAACAAGGGAGGTTCTTTCCACCTCTGGTGTCTTCTGCGCTATTTTCTTTCTGAGGGTTTTAAAGTTTTCATTGTAAAGGTCTTTACCTCCTTAGTTCGAGTTTATCCGAAGCTTTTTCATTTTCTTTGGGCCTATATAAAATGGTATTGTTTTCTCTCAAGCCTTTTTTCACTTCTTCATTCTGGGCATATAGGAAGGCCTCTGGAGTTTGCACATTATTTTGTACCTGCCCCGGCTGAACTTCGCAATGTGTTCCAGGAGCTTCTTGGGTGGGAGTTTTCTGGGATCACTCAGGTATTAAGATCATGTGCATCTGCAAATAGGGATAGCGTGACTTCTTCCTTGCCGATTTGAATCCCTCTTATGTCCCTGCTTCTCTTGTGCTTATGGCTTCAGCTAAGACTTCAAGTACAATATGAATAGAGTGGGGAGGGGACAGCCTTGCCCTACGTTTCTGATAGGAGTGGAATGCGTCCTTAATTGTTCCCATTGGCATAATCCTTGCTGTGGTGCCTTGTTGTATATGCGTTTTTATATATGGAGAACGGCGGCCTCCATTACTACTGTCTCTAGCGTTTTGAATACACACATAAAGCTTTTGGATCTTGTCAAAGATTTTCTTTTCGTGCAGCTATCGAGAGTATCATGTGTTTGTCTTGGACTTGGACTGATTTACATGATAATTAGACTTTATTGATTTGCCGTATCATGTTGACCAAACCTTGGGTGCCGGGGATGAAGCCTACTGTGGTCCCCTGAATGATCTTTTAATATTTTTTTTGAATGCATTTGCCAAGACTTTGTTTGAGAATCTTTGGTCTGTGTTTCCTTCAGGAATCGCCTGTAGATTTTCTTTTTAAGTAATCATTTATTAGGTTGTGGGATTAAAACGATATTCAGCTTCATAGAAGGATTTGGTAGGTTCTTCTCTTTGCTATTTGGATGGAACAGTTTAAGGAGTATTGGTTTATTACTCCTTAATGTCTGGGAAACTCTGTGCTGAATCCATTGGTCCATCGACATTTTTGGTGGGAAGATTCGAGTAACTTCCTCAATTTCCTATAGGTTTATAGGACTATTTAAATATCACACTTCGTGATTCTGAATTTAGGTTACAGTGTGTTTACTTAGACTATCATCCATTCTTTGTGTTGTCAAACTTCCACAGAGAAAGTTTTTCGAAATATGGATGTATAATTCTCTCGATAGTTCTTGGGTAATCAGTAGTGGATAACTCCATGTTCATTGTCGAATTTTGTTAATTTGGGTTTTCTCTCTCTTGGCTTTGGGTATAGTTTAGCTAGGGGTGTATCAATCTTAGTGATTTTTTCAAAGACGCAGCATTTTTGATGGTGATTTTTTCCTACGTTTTGCTTAATCTTCGATTTTCAGATATTTCTCCCCTTATTTTGCTAACTCCGCTCTTCTACCTACTGTTTTAGGATCAGTATTGCCTCGTCTTCTCTAAGGCCTTAAGCTGTATTGTTAAGTTGTGTTTATTTCTTGAAGTTTCCATTTTTTTGATGGAGCATAAGAGCTGTGGAACTTACCTCTAGAACAGCTTTTCATTGTGTCCCAGAGATTTTGGTAAGTTTGTATTTTCCTTATCATTCACTTTCAGGAAATATCTTGAATTTCCGTTTTCATTTCTTTCTTGAATCCATGTCTCATGTCAGCACTATGGTTAAGTTTCCAGGAGTTACAGTGTTTTTCTCTTTTTGATTGTGTTGTTGGATGCAGCGTTAGGCTGTGTCGATAGGCACGGTTAGATTTCACGTGTTCTGTATATGTGTAGATTCATTTTGTGGCCCATATGTCGATGCTATTTGGAGAAGTTCCGTGTGCTGCTGAGAAAAATGGTGTATTCGTTGTGTCGTGGGTGAAAAGTCAATAGAGATCCGTAAGGTCCATTCTTTCAGGGTTTATTAAGTTCCCAAAGTGGCCTCTCGTTAAGCGTTTGACCTGTTGACTCAGTCCCCATGTTGAGAGGCGTGTGTTGAGTCCCCAAGAATGTCGCATTTGGGGGTTTGATTTCTTGCTTTGACGCTGTAGGGTTTTCTGTATGAATGTGGAGGGCCCCGTATGGGTGCTATTATGTTCAGATTGTCGAGGTCTTCCGGTGTGAATTGTCCCTGTGACTAAAATGTAGTATCCATCCGTACTCGTTATAATTTTCTTTGTTTGAAGTCCACTTGGTCTGATTAGCGACTAATGGCTACCCCGCCCTGTCTCTTCTTTCTGCTCCATTTGCTTGTGAAATTGTTGACCAGCCTTTTCTTTTTAGAGCGTGCCTATCTTTTGTGGTCTGATGGGTTTCCTGCAAGCAGCAGAGTTGATGGATTTGTATTCTATAAGTCGTGTTTGTCGGTTCCTCTTGATCGGTGAATTAATTCCCATTAACATGTTAGTGTTAATGGAGAAACTATTTTAATTCAGACATTTGTTATTTTAGTAGCTTTTTATAAGTATATGGCTTCGCCTTTTTTTTTTTTAATTTCAGCTCATACAAACTTATTAGGTACAAAGCAATCAGAAGGGAAAGGACCAGTTCCCGCCCTCCCATCCTCTCCCCCGTAACCCCCTGCTCCCCCCTCCCCACCCTTCTCCTTCTCCTCCCATCCCCCAGTGCCCTCCCACCCCAATTCCCAGCGATTCCCTTTCTTGTGCAGTCTGATTTCCTCTGGGCCCTCTCTCTCCGCTGACGTACAAGGACCCAGTTGGCCTTCCCCTGAACCCTTTCCGTGTTCCCCTTAGGTAGAGTAATAACACTGCTGTGGCTGCCAATCCTTTTGCCTCCAGGATCTTGGTGCTTTAGCAGATCTAGACTTTGTGAGGTCACAGTGTGTTGGACAATGCGCATGGCATGCACAGTCCAATTATACTGCTTCAGCCCTAACTATTATAGATTTCTTACATATCATTGCTCCCCCATCCTTTTGCTCTTACACTCTTATACAACTCTTCCACCCCTTCTTCCGCACATTTCCCTTATCTTCAAGAGGGAGAGATTAAGCTGGCTAGTTCTATTGGTTGATATAGAGTTACTGAAGTTCTGGATTGTGGTTTTTGTTGATTTTCTTTTGCCTTTTTTGTTTGCTCTGCTCCCTGCAATGCCCTTCACTGCCATAACTGGCGGGCATTGTTAGGTTAGAGCCCTGGCCAGAGACAAAAAGCTGTTAGGAGTCCTTGCGATAAAAGCACCTTCAAAGGTAGAGTAATAAAAGTGGGAAACCCACATGTAAAGGGAGGGGTCGTCCCCACTGCAAAATGGTTACTTTTTTCTGCCAGACTATATTCCTCCTCTTCTGGCGAGATCACACCCCCTCAGTAGTAAATATCAGGAACAAAATTCTGTGAACTTAATCAGATGTCTCATTACTACTTATTTGGGCCCTTGGTGAGGCCTATTTTCCCTGCTTTAAAACGTTGTCACTCTCTCCTTGGTTTCTGGGGTGGCCCTCCTACCCCCATCCTTCCTGTTCAGAATCCTCGATTACTTCCCTCTAGGTGGGGCTGGGTGGGTTTGGTACTAGGACCACCTATTAGGGAGTACATACGGCGCTTAATTTTCTGGGTCTGGGTACTTCATTAATATAATTGTTTCTAAAATGAACATCCATTTCACCCGGCCAATTCCAGTAATTCATCATCATTTTGATGGCTGAGTAGTACTCCATTGTAGAGATGTCCCACAGTTATCCCTATCCCCTCGTCAACTGTTGGACCTAGTTGGGCTGATTTCCATGACTTTGCTATGTAAAACAGTGCTGCTATGACATTGGTCGTGCTTGTGCTATCGAGGTGAACCTCCTGCTGTAAGGGGGGGTTCTTCCCAAAAGTGGACTAGCAGGGTCATATGGCATTTCAATCTTATTTTCTGGTAAGAATCGCCAGAGGCTTCTCGCCAGATGGCTGTACGAGCCTGCCATTCCCACCAGCAATGTAGGATAGTTTTCTCTCTCTCCACCATCCTCTCCAACTTTGTTGTTGTTTTGTAGTGCGGATTTTTTGCCATCCTGACCGGGGTGAGATGGATATCTACCGGGAAAGTTTTGATTTGCATTTTCCCCTGATGGCTACTGATGGAGCCGTTTTTTTTCAGATATTTGTTAGACATTTTAATTTCATCCCTGGTAAAGTTTCTTTTAAGTGTCCAGGGCCATTTTTTAATTGGGCCATTGGGTTTCCTTGGTGTTTGTTTTTCTACTTTTCTTTGTGCACTCCTGGACGCAGAGTTCTATCAGATTGTGTGGTTAGTGAGATTTTCTCCATTCTGTGGGTTTCCTTGAACTCGCGTTACAATCTCTTTATCTGAACAGAACTCTTTGGTTTCAAAGATCCCAACTGTTGAGGTTGGTACAGTGACTGTGCCATTGGATGTCCTGTAGGAACTGTTCGCCTACCCAATTACAGCTCGAGAGTTCCCTGGTCCTTTCAACTATGGTTTTTAGAGTCTCGGTCCTGATAGCAAGGTCCTTGATCCGTTTGATTAACTTCTTGTACATGGTGACAAGTCCGGGTCCAGCTTTATCTTTCTGCCTGTGGAATCCAGTTTTGGCCAGCACCATTTGTTTGAAGATGCTGTTCTTTTGATTGGATTCTTGGCCCCTTTAGTCAAAGACCAATGGCTGTAAACTTGTGGCTTATATTGGGTCTTCATCCCTATCCATTATCTGTGTGGTATTTTGGAGCCAGTACCATGCTCTTTATAAACTATGGATTTTTGCAGTATAGACTAAGGTTTGGGGTATGGCAATACCTCCAGCTGTCTTTTTGTTACTCAGGCTTTTGTTTGTCTATCCTGGGTCTTTTGGTGCCTCCAATGAACTTTGAGATTGTTTGGTCCAAACTTCTTTGTAAATGCTTTGGGATTTGATTGGTAGAGCATTGAATCTGTACTTGCCTTTGGTATGATGGTCCTTTTTTACTGATGTTGATTCTGCAATCCAGGAACAGCGAGGACTTTCCACCTTCTGGTGTCCTTCTTGCTATTCTTTCCTTGAGGTTTTAAAGTTTTCCTTGTACAGGTCTTTACCCTCCTTGTTGGTTTAATTATACCAATGTATTTCATTTTCTTAGGGGCTATAGTAAATGGGATTGTTTCTCTCAATGCGTTTTCACTTCTTTCATTCTGGCATATAGGCAGGCCTCTGATGTTTGCACATTTATTTTTGTATCCGCCCCCTGCTGAACTTCTCAGTAGTCCAGGAGCTTCTTGGTGGAGTTTTTTGGATCACTCAGGTATAAGATCATGTCATCTGCAATAGGGATAGCTTACTTCTCTTGCCGATTTTGAATCCCTCTTATTCCCTTTCCTTGTCTTCTGCTTCCGCTAAGATTCAAGTCACTATTGATAGAAGGGTGAGAGCGGACAGCCTTGTCTAGTTCCTGATGGAAGTGGGAATGCTTCCCATTGTTCCCCATTGAGCATATCCTTGCTGTGGCTCGTTGTATAATCGGCTTGTATTATATTGAAAAAGGCGCCTTCCAATTTCCTACTGTCTTAGCGTTTTGAATTCTAAAGGCTGTTGGTCTGTCAAATCTTTTTTCTGCATCTATCGAGAGGTCATGTGTGGTCTTGGACTTTGGACTGGTTACTACGAATTACATTTAATTGATTTGCGGTATGTTTGAACCAACCTTGTGTGCCGGGGATGAAGCCCTACTTCGGTCCCATGAATGATCTTTTAATATTGTTTTGAATCCGATTTGCCTAAGACTTTGTCGAGAAATCTTTGCGTCTGTGTTTCTTCAGGGAAATCGCCTGTGTTTTTTCTTTTTAAGTGAATCTTTATTAGGTTTTGGGATTAAACGATATTCCGCTTCATAGAAGGAGTTTGGTAGTGTGCCTTCTTTGCTATTTGATGAACAGTTTAGGAGTATTTATGGTGTTATTAACGCCTAATTTCTGTAAACTCTGTGCTGATCCATGTTGGTCGCAGCACATTTTTTGGTGGGAAGACTCGAGTAACTTCCTCAATTTCCTTATATGTTATAGACTCTTTAAATAATTCACAACTTCCGGATTCCTTTAGTTAAGTGTGTTAACTTAGCATTCATCCATCTCTTTTGTTTTGTCAAACTTCACAAGTATAAGTTTCGAATATGCTGTTATAATTCTCTGGATTTTCTTGGTATCAGTAGTGATAACTCCATGTTCTTTTCTAATTTTTGTTAATAATTTGGGTTTTCTCTCTCGTTGCTTTGGTTAATTTAGCAGGGGTGTTCAATCTTAGTGATTTTTTCAAAGAACCAGCTTTTTGACTGGTTGATTTTTTCTAAGATCGGTTTCTTATCTCGATTTCATATATTTCTCCCCTTATTTTGCTAATCTCCTCTCTTCTACTTCTTTTGGGATCAGATTCCTCTATTTCCTCGAAAGCTTTAAAGCTGTATTGTTAAGTTGTTTTTTCTATTTTTCCATGTTTTTGAGTATGCATTAAGAGCTGTGAACTACCTCTTAGAACAGCTTTCCATTGTGTCCCCAGAGATTTTGGTAACTTTAATTTTCATTATCATTCACGTTCAGGAAATCTTGATTTCCTTTGGTAATTTTTTTCTGAATCCAGTTCTCAGGCAGCAAGCATCATATTGTTAAGTTTCAGGCGTAGTGTATTTTCTCTTGTTTGATGTGTTGTGGATGCGTGGTTGTCTATAGGGCACGGTTAGAATGTCAACTTTCCCTGTAATATGTGTACAAAGATTCATTTTGTGGCCCATATGTGGATCTTTTTGGGAAAGTTCCGTGTGCTGCTGAGAAAATTTGTATTCTTTGGTGCGTGGGTGAAAATTCAATAGAAGATTCGCGTAAGGTCGGGTCATTTTTTGCGGGTTTGATAAAGTTCGCAAAGTGTCTCCGTTAAGACTTTTCGACCTGTTTATCTATCCCAATGTTTGAGAGGGGCGGTGGTTGAGTCCCGCAAGAATTATCGTTTGGGGGTTTGATTTTCTTGCTTTAGCAACCCCCCCGGCGTGTAGGGTTTTCGGGGGGGGGGGGGGGGGGGGAAATGAATGTGGAGGGGCCGTTTGGTGCATATATTTCATATTGTCAAGTCTTCCTGGTGAATTGTACCTTGTGACTAAAATGTAATTTCCTCCGTCCCTCTTAAGATTTTCTTTGGTTTGAAGTCCCACTTTGTCGGATAGCATAATGGCTACCCCTGCCTGTTTTCCTGGCTTCCATTTGCTTGTAGAATTGTTGACACAGCGCTTTTATTTTTAGAGCGTGCCTATCTTTTGTGGTGAGACTGGGTTTCCCTGCAGGCAGAGATTGATGATTGTGATTCCTAATCCAAGCCGTGTAATCTGTGTCTCTTGATCGTGAATCAATTCCATTAAATTAGTGGGGTTAATAATGGAGAACCTATTTTTTAATTCCAGACTTTGTTATGTTTAGGTAGTTTTTATAAGTATATGGGCTATTTGCTTTTTTTTTAATTTCCCACGCTCATACAAACTTATTAGGTACCCAGTTCCCCTCCCTCCCTCCTCCTCCCACCGTACCCCCTGCTGCCCCCCTCCCCACCTCTTCTCCTCCCCATCCCCCAGTGCCTCCCACCCCCCAATCCCAGAGAGTCCTTTCTTGTGCATGCTGATTTTCTCTGGCCCTCCTCTCCGATGAACTCCAAGGACCCGTGGCCTTTCCTAACCCTTCCTCCCGGTTCCCCTTAGGTATAGGAACACTGCTGTGGCTGCCAATCCTTTGCCTCCAAGGATCTTGGGTGCCTTTAGCAGATCTAACTTGTGAGGTCAACAGTGTGTTGGACATGCCGCAGGGCATGCAAAGTCCAATAGTACTGCTTCAGCCCTACTAGTATGAGTATCTTACATATCATTGCTCCTCCAGCCTGTTGCTCTTCACTCTACCGCCCCCCTCTTCCGCAAATTTCCCTGAGCTTCAGATGGGGGAGATTAAGCTGGCCTAGTTCTATTTGGTTTAATAGGATTACTGAAGTTCTGGATGTGGTTTGTTTGATTTTCTTTTGCAGTTTTGCTGCTCCTGCAATGCTCTTCACTCCATAACTGGCGGGCATTGTATGTTAGCCCCTGGCCGAACAAAGCGGTTTAGAGTCTTGCGATAAAAGCACATTCAAAGGTATAATGTATAAAAGTGGGAAACCAAGTAAGGGAGGGGTCCTATCAACACCCCTTGCAAAACTGGTTACTTTTTTATCTGCCAGACTATATGATGCCCTCCTCTTCTGTGAGATCACACCCCCCTCAGTAAGTAAATGATCAGGAACAAAGAGTCTGTGAACTTAATCAGATGTGCTCATTACTTATTTGGCCCCTTGGTGGCAGGCCTATTTTCCCTGCTTAAACGTGGTCCCTTCGCTCCTTGTTTCTGGGTGGCCCTCCTCACCCCATCCTGCCTGTTCAGAATCCTCGAAATTACTGTCTCTAGGTGTGCTGGGTGGGTTTGGTACTAGGAGCCACCTATTAGGGAGTACATACGGCGGCTTAGATTTTCTGGGTCTGGGTACTTCACTTAATATAATTGTTTCTAATGACATCCATTTCCCGCAAATTCCAGTAATTCATCATTTTTGATGGCTGAGTAGTACTCCATTGTATAGATGTACCACAGTTTCCCTATCCACTCGTTCAACTGTTGACATTTGGCTGATTCCATGACTTTGTCTATTGTAAACATTGCTGCTATGAAACATTGGTCGTCTTGTGCTATCGAGGTGAACCTCTGTTTTTTGCTGTAGGGGGGGTTTCCAAAGTGGATAGCAGGGTCATATTGCTTTCAATCTTTAATTCTTTAAAGACTCCAGAGGGCTCGCCATAGTGGCTGTACGAGCCTGCATTCCCACCAGCAATGTTAGGGGAAAAAAAAAAAAAAAAAGAGTTTCCCCCTCTCGTCCACTCCGCCTCCACATTTGTTGTTGTTGTATTGCGGAATTTTTGCCATCCTGACCGGGTGAGATTATATCTCGGGAAGTTTGATTTGCTTTCCCTGCTGGCCTCAGAAGGTGGAGCATTGTTTCAGATATTTGTTGACATTTTAATTTCATTTCCCTGGTAAAGTTCTTTTAAGTTCCATGGCCCATTTTTTTATTGGGCCATTGGTTTCCTCCTTGGTGTTAGTTTTCTAAGTTTCTTTGTGCATATCTGGAACAGCAGATTCTATCAGATGTGTGTTTAGTGAAGATTTTCTCCCATTCTGTGGGTTGCCTTGAGCTCGCGTTACCATCTCTTTATCTGAACATAAGCTCCTTGTTTTCACACGATCCCAACTGGTGAGAGTTGTAGCAGTGACGGTGCCATGGATGTCTGTTTAGGAACGGGGGAGGGGGGGGCTGTTTGGCCTGCCCAATCAGCTCGAGGGAGTTCCCTGTCCCTTTCACTATGGTTTTTTTAGAGTCTCTGGCCTGATAGCAAGGGTACCTTGATCTGTGTGGAATTTCAGTCTTGTACATGGTGACAGTACGGGTCCAGCTTTAATCTTCTGCATGTGGAATCCAGTTTTTGGGCCAGCCCATTTGTTGAAGATGCTGTTCTTATTTTTGCATTGGATTCTTTGGGGGCCTTTTGTCAAGACGCAAAATGGCTGTACTTTGTGGGCTTATATCTGGGGGGTCTTCAATCCCGATCCATTGATCTGTGTGTCTATTTTGGAGCCATTACCAGCTGTCTTTATACCTAATGGATTTGCAGTATAGACAGGTTTGGTAATGGCCAATACCTCCAGCTGCTCTTTTTGTTCCATCCTCTCTGTCTGCATCTTGGGGAAACAGACGTCACCATCAGTTGCCGGGCAGTGAGAGCATTTTGTAGCGCGTTAGCCTTGTACCAGCAGAAAACCAGGGAAAGGTCCTAAGCGTCCTGCATCTATTGTGCAAACTAATAATTACATCTGGGGTGGGCCCACCATGGGTTTCAGTGGCAGTGGATCTGGGACAGATTTCCACCCTCAACATCAACCGCTTGGAGAGTCTGAAGACATTGCCAACTACTAGCTACCACCCAAGTGGATTCAAGCCATACATAAACTCCCACAAGAACCAAAGTTGTGAGACTGAGATGGTACTAAATGCGTGCTCCTGGTGCCCCCAAACTGCTAATGTGGTTGCCTCTGACAGCCAGGTTTGATGGTTGCTGTGGGAAGGGGTAAAGCCCGAGAGGCATCCTCGTCCTTCATTTCTCTGCACAACACCAGCGACATGGAAAACATTCCTCTGATCTCCTTAAGGACAGTGCTCTGTTCACGTTCAAATATTGAGTTGGGCCATCTTGAAAATTCAATACAGATAAGCAGAAACTCTATGTATATTTCAAGTGGAGAATTTTAAGGAAAAACAATGTTTCAAACTTAGCATTGGATGGTTTAGAGCTACGTATGGGTTGAAAATCTGAAATGTCCACCCTAAAGTCATATGTTAAATTCCCCACCTTTGATAGTGTTACGGAAAGTTATGGAAAATCTAGAGGGTGTTTCCTGGTTGGAGATCTTAGTTAAGGTTGAGAGGTTCACAGAGTTATACTATGTCAATGGCCTTTTCTGTTCCTCTCTTGGTTCCCATTACTCATCATACTAATTGAGAAGCCCCAATGGTTTCTAGGTGATGGATTTATTTCACAGAGGACAAGTTTTTTGGGGATTCGTAATATCTGTGGGGTCTAGTTCTTATCTTTGTCCTTTTGTTCCATGGTCATGTCATATTAATTGCTATTGGCTCCAACATGCCTTCCATAACTGATAGACATAAATACTGAAACATGGTCAAAATCAAATCTGTATCCTTCTTAAGTGTTTCTATTAACCCTTGATAACCACTAATCAAACGTAACTCGTGCTAAATATCTGATACTTCCAGGACTATGAATTCAGAAATAGGGGGATTTCCCTGGTGTTTTTCTTCAGGAATGCATCTGTCAGAAGATAAAATATCCGACATATATGTAAACATGTCTTTACAGGACATTCCAGTAAATCTTAGGCGGTGTCTTGATTATCTTGCCCCTTGCAAACACACGTGACTGATATTTTTTTCATTACCTCCATACTCAATTTTGCATCTTTTATTTAGATTGCGTTGAGGCATATTGAATCCTCTTCTGCTTCCAGTGTCTGTGACCGGACGCCAAGATTTGTCCTTCTAGAAAACCTTCACAGTGAATTAAGTCTGTGTGAGAAACACTCAGGCAGATGTAAGGCATCGGGACTTGTACCAAGGAAACCCAAAACTTAACACTTCGCTTTCTGAGCGGTTGTATTATGACCTATATCCATGTGGGAGGGGAACCCAAGGTTGATAACAGTTAAATAGTGGGCAGCAATCTCAGACTTTAGGTCACATGATGATGAGTGAATATTCTGTTCCCAGACCCACTGCCACTAATCCTTGTGGGACCCCAGATTGTAACGTAGTTGCACCATAGTCCGGAGCCTGAGGACTTTGCCCTGTCTCTGTTGGTACCAGGATGACCCGCTTTCTAATGTCCCTGACTTGCCCGGCAGTTGATGGGTACCTGTCTCCAGAGACACGACAGAGAGGGGAGTCGGCTTCATCTGAATGTCACAATCTTGCCCCTGGTAGGAAAGATTAAAAAGAATAATCCATGTGATCACTTACCTTACAAAAGAAATCAAGAAGAAACGAGACCACTGCCCACCCTGGATCAAGTTCCTACTGCTGCCCTTCCTTACCTGGGAGGCGAGCGCAGGCGCCCCAGAAGCTAATGGGGATTCTCATGCCTAGTGGTACAAGTGTCTCCTACATGGGGCTTGACAGCCTATTAAGACTTCTCAGGAGAGTGGGTTGTGGCCTGGGTACATGCAAATCCATCAAAACTGGTGCAACAGCTGCACGGCTGGACTCATGTCGTTACTAAATGGGCACCCTTGTCTCCAGGTTTTCTGTACACATGCCTCATGCTATTTTTCTATATAAGCACTGTGTGTTTCTCTAGGAGAGTAATTGTTCGCTCGGAGTAATAAATGCTCTCTCAAAACACTTCCATTTCCGATGCGTAGTTCCCACCCCTCTTCCACCTAGGTCATCTTATTACTAGGGTCTATAGTCTGCGATAAGTGCAGGAAGTTCAAGGCTCTTTGCATTTTGTCTGTCATAACGATTATTGATATCCTGTTTCCCTTTTCATTTCACGATAATATTTCATTAACACGGTAGCATGATCATTGTAACTGCCAGAATTGAACAGCATTAAGAAAGGCATGGATCTGCCTTCACCAAGCCTGGCCCTGCCAGAAAAACAGTCTTCCTCCGTACACCTCAGATTGCACCATGTAGCACTTCATGATGGCCAATCAAAGTTAAGGACTGTACCTCGCCTCTCAATGGAAGAAGGGATGAGCTTGACATTTCTGCTTTGATCCATGTGTCCCCATTCTGGAGAATGATGCTTGCCTTTTCTTCTCATGAATATGTCCCATTCTGATTAAATCCTGCAATTCCGTGGCTACTGTTTCTGCCTCTCTATCCAGTTTTTATCTCAAGTCTCGTATTAGGAAATGGAAATCCTCCAATTTAATTTCTCATGAATATTCCTTTTTTGGCCATTTTTCCAGTCCTAAATCTGTGTCCTCTACCAAATATATCACTTTGTCGAGGAGTCTCTGTCATCTGGATGTCACATTTCACATATGAGTTAAAAACATAGAAAAATATGCAGTGTGAAGCATGTTGCAACATGACTTTCCTAAAAATAATACTGAGCTTCATTGGGTCTAGAGAAGTGGCTCAGGGGTTAAGTCTCTGCCTTGCAGGCAGAACGTCCTGAGTTCATATCCGAGACCCCAAGTATAGACACCGGGAAAATTTGCCCATGGTTCTACACACACACACACGTGCACATACACACACACATACATACACGCGCACACATGCACAATTGAATAAATAAAAAAAAATCATACTGAGCTTCAAAGTTTTCTAATGGGGACTTTCTTTACCTGAAAGCCAGAGCAGGAGGAGACCCAGGAACTGAGTGGGGGCCCTCATGTCCATGCTGTGCCTAAGTGACTGCTGTACAAGGTATCCCCCTCCTATTAATGAGTAATAAGAACAGTGGGCTGGTCTCTGGCTGCAGGCAAATCAGCAGAAGCTCTCCACAGAACCCAGACTCCCCAGGTGTCCACAACAGTCAAAGCAGGGCAGATTTACTTACAGAACAGGTTCCTCTTTTCATGACAATGAAAATGTCAGCATAAGATTTATGAAAGCTATACTATTGTATCATTTCTTTTCCTGAACATGAGACATGTTCAGGAACATCACATATACACACACACATTTCCAATTAGGTAGTGAATGCCCCCCTGAAACCACCCCAGATATTTGCAGAAAGCTTATTCACTTTTGTCATTGGTGTTTGTGGATATTGTTGAAGTGAGAAATACTTGGTTTTTGCTCTGTTTCCTAAAATTTTTATAATAAAGTTGAACAGTAATGAAAAAAATCACTGTGAGTTGTGATTTTAATGGAAGGAATGGATTTTCAATTCTAGCGGTTTAACCTAATGTTCCTTTATGATCAATATTCTGTTTAATTGCCTTCAGCAAAGCCATTCTAGACTGGGAATTATCTCACTTACTTGAACATCCATCCTGACTCAGTTTGCAATGATGTACATCCCTTATTAGTATTTTTAAGACATAATGGATTACTAGTCCATCTCTCTGTGCCTTATTAACATAATCCATTGTCTTCAGAATGATGGTTGTTTCACAAGAGCTCATTCAACACCAGAGTGTTCTATGCTTGCTGGCGCACTTTTCTGCTACCATCTATCCATCTCCTAAGAAAACATAGGTACAATGTATAGGTTAATGGATATCAAGTGAAATATAGGAATAAGTGCATAGAATTAAAGCAGAATTTTAGTTTGGGAACTTTAGCAGTGAGGAGTCCGCAGGGTGTCCCCAGAAGAACTTGCTAAGTTGATGGTTCTGAACACATGAGCAGGAGAGTGGCATGAGGACACTATGGGTATCAATTCCTTGAAATGAACATTGTGTAGTGACAGCAATCATATATAAAGATAGAAGGAGGTACATTAGAACCAGCTCTTTTTCCACCACTGGGGTAACTCAGTAACATTTCCTTTGTTTCCAGATGGGCTTCAGCTCCAAATCATCTTCTGTGGCAGACACCTGTCAACAGGCCATTTATTCTTGCATTTTTTCTCCTTCCCTATCAGAGTTTCCCACAGTCTGTGAATATGCTGACACATGGGAAGACTGTGTCTGGTTTGCACACAGATAGTAAACAAATCTCTGTTCTAAGAGGCAAGCTTTGCTGTAAATTTGTGCTTAGTCTTCCATATTAATGGTTAAGATGCTTTGTGAATCCCGTATGAAATGGAACCCAAAGAATATTCAGAATGACCTAAAAGTCTCACCATATGTTACAATCCAAAATATGATTATTTTTAATACATTTTTATTATTATTTCAGCTCATACAAACTTAATAGGTACACCAGTTCCCTCCCTCCCTCCTCCCCCCCGGAACCACTGCTCCCCCTCCCCTCACCCCTCCTGCCCCGTCCCCCCATGCCTCATTTTTTAACACTTGAAACCTCAAAGGAGCTAATGATGTTTCTCAGTGGGTAGAGCACTTGACTAGCATGAACTGGAGTCCCAGCACAGGACAAATCGTGCGTGGCTATGCAAGTGTGCAGTCCTAGCAGCTGAGAAATAGAGTTCAAGGACAATAGTAATTTAAGGCCAGCCATACTGATAAAAATGAAGCTGAAACCAACATATGTATCATGAAGTTTTGACAAAGAAAGAAAGGAAGAAAGAGAGAAGGAAAGAGAGAGATAAAGAAAGAAAAGAAAGAAAGAAAAAGAAAGAAAGAAAGAAAGAAAGAAAGAAAGAAAGAAAGAAAGAAAGAAGAAAGAAAGAAAGAGGGAAAGAAGGAAAGAAGGAAGGAAGGAAGAAAAGAAGGAAAAGAAAGAGGAAAGAAAGAAAGAAAGAAAGAAAAAGAAAGAAAGAAAGAAAAAGAGAAAGAAAGAAACAAAGAAGGAAGGAAAGAAAGAAGGAAAGAAATAAAGAAGGAAAGAAACAAAGAAAGAAAGAGAGAGAGAGAAAGAAAGGAAGAAAGAAGGAAAGGAGGAAAGGAGGAAGGGAGGAAGGGAGGAAGAGAGGATGGAAGCAAGGGAGCAAGGGAGGAAGGGAGCAAGGGAGGGAGGGGGAAAGGGAAGGAAGGAGGGAGGGAGGAAGGAAGGAAGATGATAGGAAGGAAGATGATAGGAAGGAAGGAAGGAAATGAGATAGGAAGAGAGAAAGAAGGAGTAATTAATGGTAATTCTATTTCTTGGGCTGCAAAATACAGGTGATTCTAACAAAGAGCTACATGTCAAGAACACACTGGAAGACATTCTTAATACTTCAAACCTAAATTCAATAGACTCAGAGTCTTAAGCTTCTTCCACCTTTCTGGGTTCATAATTCTGATTCTTGAATCTGCTTTCAGAGACGTGTTAAGTCACATTCTTTTTCTCACTGCAACATTATCTTAGAAAAACAGTTTAAAAGACTAAAGATTTATGTTAGCTCATAGTTTAGCTCATAACTAGTCAAAGTTTCAAGAGTAGAACATACCCTACAAAGCTCAGTGTCTGAAAACAGGAAAAGCTTGTAAGACCCAAACGAAGAATGAGAGCATCTACTTTTTCACACAAAAGAGACTTATTCATGTTGATTCTCAGAGAGTAATGAATATTTGAGATACATTTTTGAGGAAGCAGCATGTTATCTTTGGGCACATGCAGTGAATTATTGGATCCTACAATGGAAAATTAGTCTGTTTTGTGTAAAAAACTTGAAACTAAATAGCCGAACCAGAGTCTGTGTATTTTATCAAGAAATAGTATTTTTTTTGCTAATACTTTTTCCTAATGGTGACATGAAGGGAATTCTGAAAAAAAGGGGAACTCATCACAAAGAAGAAAGCTACACCCCATGAAGAAGACTATTTCATCATGGAACACTCTTATGTGAGAAATTATACTTCTGTGAGGAAAAAATAATCTCTTTCCAGGGTCTTACCCCTGTGGACTGATCTCATTTCAGTAGGAATCACCTCTTAAAATCCCAGCACCCCTCAGCAGTACCACATCTACAATGGGCCCATCACTGTTGAGAGCAACTGAAGTCTAGAAAGCAAAGTCACATCATACTACTGATTCTGTATCAGCAAAGTGCAAGCAGGGGAACTGAGACCTGGCAACGTCAGCCTGTTTGTAAAGAGTGACCTCGGCAATGCCAACCTGCTTCACAGCTGGAACTAGACATGGCTTGGGCAGTGCTCTGTCTGCCTCCTTCTTCCAGATGAGTTTGCTTATGCTTGTTTTTTATGTTCCTTCAGAGTATACTGTGCACTGCATAGAAATCCACAGCCTCTTCATTTTTCCATGCCCTTGGAACCTGTTTGATACAGTGTTTATTTAGCCTGTCTATAAATAATAAACACTTGGGTAAAAACAGCTGCTGCTTGTTCCCATTAGGGTTTGCACAGATCACCTGATCCCAAAGTTTTTGGAATATTGTATCATTCCATTCATTCTTACATTGCTCCAATAGAGCAATGCTGAGTGGTTCATGGCAAACATACCACTACTTCCATGGGGGTCAGGTGGAGCAGTCTGAATGGCATCGTGTCTGTACCTCCCCATTGGAACTGCTCCCACTGTTTTCTTACCTGTGCTTCTCTCATCACCTATCTTGGGCCCTACTGTGCTAAACCCTTAAATGAGAACCCTGGTTTCTTATGGCTCACAAGAGATTCATAACAATAGAATGTATCAATTCACAAATATTGTATACCCAATGGTATAAATGAGAGCTTGCAATCTTTCCTGCACAATATGAAATTATGCTTCACTTGACAAACTGTCATAGATAGAACATAGCAAATGATTCACTCCTGAAGTGTGAGAGAAATCAAAACATGTAATTCAGAGAGGAATGTGTTATAAAAAACAGTATATTCTCCATACATCAGTTTCGACTGTGCTGGCCGGACCAGAAATGCCAGCACATAGCAGGCTTGCGCTGTGTTGCAGAAATAAGCCAGCCCCACAGTTGTGCACAGCTGCTACCAATTTGCATGTGCCCAGAGCCTAGCCCAATGCTCTGTGAACTTCTTAATAAGCTGGTCATAAGCTGTGTGAGTCACTCCTAGTAAGGACACAGCATAGACATGAGGCCTCTGTTCAGGTCCCCTGGCTACTGTTGCTCTGGCTTCCAGGTAAGGAGACAACATAAGGATTCTTGGCATTCTGGTGTGATCACTGCTACCTGGAACTTCAGGAAGTCTTTATATAACTGGATTAAGTATGTGGGAAATATTTTGAGTTTCTTTTCAGTTTTCCTATCTCAGGTGCCCCGTGTGACATCCAGATGACCCAGACTCCACCCTCACTGCCTGCATCTCTGGGAGAAAGTGTCACTATCACACAATGAATTAGGAAAAAAAATTTTTAAAAAAGACCTTGCACTATTCAAGGACACATATGGCAGCTTTTCATAGCAATAAAAGGAAATGTCAGAAATTTTGGTCCACCTGTGAGGATAGTATTCACTAATAACAGTTGTTCAGCCTATCAAACTAGGGAGAAGAACCTCCAACCTCAAGGGTTGTCTAGAATAAAGTATCCCCGCTTTCGTCCCACATACCTCAGAGTTCAGAAGTATTCTCCAGCCTGCATGGAGCTGGGAAATATCTCAAGGTGGAAAAATAAGGCTTTGATTTTTACCGAAATAATAGGATTGCTCCATCATGTTTGTGTCTCTGGTTGAGCAATCTGCCCTCATTAAATTAATAAGAATAAAAAATGGCAGTGAAAATCAGAAAAAAGAAATGCATTCAATACGGTCAGGGGAAGAGTCTTATTCTAGTCCATTTGTTTCCTCTTCAAAGTCTGAGCAGAAGAAGTGTTTACTTTGCAGGGAATATGTTCAGTTAAACAGATCTGCTCCAGGTGTTCTGCACACCATCTCCCAAGTGGTCACTTGTTAGAGATGTGTGCATCTCTTTTGGCAGACAAACTCCTGCTCTAACTCACACCAACTAGCTTCTGGTGGGAGATTCCCAGGGAGTAGGGAGAAGACTCGAATCTCAGTGTCTATCCAGTCTTTCCATAGTCCCATAGCCAGAACTGTCAGGGAAGATCAGGTATCATTTCCATACTTTCTGCTTTACTGTTTACTTGCAGTTCTAAGGAAGAACATTCATTGTCATGCAGTCAGTGATAAGCCTCAGTCTGTACAGTCTACCTCTTTATCTTTGTCTAGTACAGTATGTGTTTAGGTAAAGTGCATTGACAAGTTTAGAGAAGAAAGTACAGAGTGTGTGATCCTATCGTGCTCCCTGTACAGGGAGACTGCATATTCTGCATTGTGGAAACACACTTGTGCATCATTCTGTCAGAGGGAACAGACACACACACACACACACACACACACACACACACACACACACACACACACTCACACGAGGTAACCTTCAATCTAGTTGTCCTCCATATGACTGTAAGAGCAGGAATGCAGGTTCTCTGGCCTTGGTTTCCCAAGCCTGCCCCCTGCTACAGAGAAGAGGAAATGATGAAGAAAAGCTGAATCTCAGGGACAAGACCACCTGATCAGACACAAGTCGGAGCTCTGAACTGATTTTCTGCCTTTGTTTCCCTTCTCTGTTTAATCTACTGGCTAAAGAGGAGATGTAAGATAGATTTTAAGGGTGACGATCCACTGCCTTTTCAGATCACAGGCTATCCGCATAAAATGCATCACAAAAATTTTGTATAACACAAGAGGACCCCTGCTTCTACTAACCTCAAATGGAAAGGTGACCATAACTGAGACAGTTTTCCAAGTCACATGAAGTACAGCAGTCCTCCAGCTCTGTAGCTCTGAACCCAACATCATCTAGAAACACAGAGAGAACTACACACTGGAAGAGTCCATCATTCTTGATAATGGTTAGAGAAAGTTAGAGACATGTGTCTGGGGCATTTCTCTTGCCCACCTGGAAGATGATGGTTATCTTAACATTCCTTTGTTTGTTGACCTACAAATCACAGTCCAGTGTGCTGTGAACAGATGTGGCTGATGGCCAGTTTATGGTCCAGACCATAAAATGATGGTTACAGTAATTAAGACAGATTCAATTTGAGAATTAGAAACATGCATTATCGATGTAAAAAGATTACAAAGGGGGCTGGAGAGGTGGCTCAGGGGTTAAGCCTCCGCCTTGTAGGTGGAAGGTCCAGAGTTCGGATCCCAGATCCCACTATAGCCGCCAGGTGGAAGCGGGGGCGGCCTGCGCTTCTGGTCCTGGTAGGGCGGAGCCTGTGAATCCCGGGGCAGAAGGAGGTGGAGGCGGCCATGGTGGTTCCCAAATTCGTCCGTGGTTCTACACACACATACACACACAGGCACACACACGCGCGCGCACATACACACGCACATGCGCGCAGTTGAATAAATAATAATAAAAAAATTAAAAAAAAAGATTACAAGGAACTTTCAAACTTTTTTGAAGAATGGTTTTTATTATAGTTTGAATCTTAGTATGAATTTTAGAGAAAAGGAGATGTAAATGGGTTGGATTGGAGTTGGAGCCTTCAAATGTTTTATTTAAATTTCCCATAAAGTTCATTCACCTTTTTTCATAGTTTCTTGTTAGTGAAAATTATAAGCATCTTGAGGAATATTTGGGGAAAACAGTATTTCATAGAATAAATTTCTCTTTTATATTTATTTAATTACTTCTGAGAAATAAAGGAGAAAGAATGAGACAGAGAGAGAGAGAGAGAGAGAGAGAGAGAGAGAGAGAGAGAGAGGAGAGGAGAGATGCTTTGTAGTGTGGATGGAGAACAGAGGACAATATTCAGAAGTCAATTGTCTCCTTTATACCACATGGGCTTCCAGAAATCAAACTGAGGTGGTGAGGCTTGTGAGAAGACAGCTTACCTGTTGAGTGATCTCACTGCCCAAAATATGTCAATTCTTGTTTTTTATTTGCACAATCATACACACATAATTTCTTTAAAAGATATTTCAAATACAGTTTTTCATTTTATCTCTGCAGGGCGGTAAAAAAAATAAAAGCCCAAAGTACTTGGGTGTTTTCACACACATTTCATATATTCAGTAATATGTTAGCATCTTCATTGATTTTAAGTTAAATTCTTTGATCCTTGAGGGAAGAGAGGGTTGATGTCCTATGGAGGACTGACTGCTTCACAATCATCTATTCTCTGCTGATAACTATTGCAAAGAGAAGATTCTAGTCTGAAGGCTATAAACTGCATAAATCTACAGGTTTAATGTTAGTATCTACATTTCAGAGAGAATATGCTGCACTTGGTTCTGGGTCTGAGTTACATCACTCAGCACAATTTTTCCCAGTTTCATCCAATTATCCATGAATTTTTAAATTTCATCTCTCTCTATAGCTGAGCAACTTTTCATTGTGAATATGCATCACATTTTCATTACACATTCATCAAGTGATGGGAACCTAGGCTGATTCAATTTCTTTACTATAGTGAACACCACCACAATAAACTTATGTGAGCTTGTGTCTCTATGGTGAAATGTAGAGTCCTTTGGGAATGTGGTCAGAGCATTACAGCTAGGTTGTGAGGTAGTTTGATTTTAGGTTTGTGAGGAATTGACATACTGATTTTCAGAGTGGCTGCACTAGTTTACATTCTCATCAGAATTCTTACCAGTATTTGATATTATTTGTTGATTTTAGTAGATCTTAATCATTCTGACTATAGTAAGATAGAATTTCAAATTAGCTTTGATTTGCATTTCCTTAATTGATTAGGATGTTGAACATTTTAAAAAAAGATTCTCGTAGACATCTCTTTTTTTAAAGAAATCTCTATTTAGATCAGTAGTCCATTTTTAATTGGGGCATTGTCTTATTGAAGTTTATTTTTCTTAGTTCTTTATACCTTCTGGATACTAATCTTCTGTCAGATATGTCAGTCTGTAGGCATGATCAATAGTTTCTTTTGCTGAATCAAAGCTTCATAATTTCATGTGGTTCTATTTGTCACTATTGGCCTTAATTTCTGTGCAAATGGGGTGCTTTTCAGGGAGTCCTTACCTAAACCTGTCTCTTGAAAAGTGCTTCCCTTGATCACTTTCAGTGTTTCGAGTTCAGCACTGAGTCTTTTTCTTTCCCAGTTAAAACTGCACTTATGTGATAGCTTGTTGTTGAGCCAGAGTCTCACAAGTAGCTAAGGTTGGCTTTGAACTGCCGACCCTCTCACCTCCCCAGTGTGGTATTGCAATCGCTTCAGGCCAGTTGACTGGATATCAAGTAATTTTTTTGTTGGATTTTTTTTTAAATTCAGAATGCCTGGGGCTTGGCTAGATTCCTTATTCAAAAGACAAAGAACATGAAGTCCAACTCTGTAACTAGATTATCTTTCAGTTACATAACGCAGGTCCTGAGACATGCCGGGCTGGCAAGAATCAGAAGCTGAAGGTTCTTTCTATACAAGAAATGGGGTTCGGAGGAACAGGGGAATGAGACTTGAGACCTGCACTGAGGTGTCTCCTTTCTCTTCATCCATTTCCTTATCTGGCAAAGGTGCTGCAGAACAGCCTGAAAACACTGAAGTCTGGTCTCAGGTCTCTTCTAGCTCTGGCATTTCGGTATATTCTGGACTCTACCCATTCTCCCATGCCTGGCACTCTGTCACAGGACTGTGCTTCTAACACATGGGATCCTGGGATGGAAATTGGGCCATGAGGGATGCTCACAACCCTGCTTTTGCTCATAGGTCATCTCATCCTCTCTGCAACAAAGATCACTTTACCTGGGGCCCATAGGCACAGATGCATACCACATATGGTACACAACACAATGAACCATCATTGAGTCTTTGATCCATGTGGAACTGATTTTCATGCAGTGAGAAATAAGCATGTAATTTCTTTTCTGCATCTGGATATGCAGTTTATCTAGCACTGTTTTCTCCAATTGTTTTCCCTGTTTTTCCATCATAATCAAAAAATCAGAAGGCAAAAGATCTTATATTCTGATATATTGATGTGTTTATTTCTGTGCAAGTTCCTTGCTGTTTGTTTTACTATGGCTTTGCAGTGTAATCTAAAATCAGGTAAGGTGATGTTTCCTGTGATGTTTGTGTTGCTTGGGATTGATTTGGTCATGTCTAATCTTTTCTGCTTTCATACAAATTTCTGGATTGGTTTTCAGTTTCTAAAGCGTCACATTTGGTTGTTCCTGAATCTGTAAAACGATGTTGGTAAGATGGTCATTTTTACCATGTTATTCTATTGATCTATGAGTATTGGAGATAGTCCTGGCTGGTATTGCTCTTAATGTCTTTCTTTTTCCAATAATCCAATTTTACACAATATATTTTACATGTTTGTTCCTTGGCTCCCATAACAAAGTACCATATACCTGATGACAAGACATAACAGTAACTTATGTTCTTAGAGGTCTGGCTGCTAGAAATCTAAAACTAATGTTTAGATGGCTCTGGCCCAGCTCTCCTCTACTTAGCAGCTTTTTAGCCAAGGTTCTAGAAGACATCAACATGGTTGCAGCTTGAAGTGATACATTAAGCAGTAGATCCCATTCCTGATGCTAAAATGCAAACAACCTGCTATGAATTATCCTCATGGCTTGTGTCTGCCACATGCATAGAGTTAGGTGAGAGACTGATGTTCCCACATAGACAACAATGAACACCAACAACTCTGAAAGAAGCCGATTCTATGGGAGTATATATGAGGTGATATCCACAGGTGATGCAAAAAATAAAATACACATCTAAACTTATTTCTCAAATATTCTATACCATTCTAAGGTAGATGGAAGAAGAGTAGGAGACCATTTGCAGGATGGTTATCATCTATCTGCCAGACTCTATGCCCTCCTTTTCTGGTGAGATCGTATCCCATCAGATACAAGTGACCAGTAAGGAAAGTCTGCAAGCCCAACCAGATGTCTCATTACTTAGTTATAGTCCATGATGGTGGCCTATTTTCTCTGTTATAGCATGATCCCCTCTCTCCTTGTTTCTGGTGGGGCCTTTCTTCCCTTTCCCTCCCTGCTTATAATCTTTGCAATTACTGTAGGTATTACAGAGATTTACCTTTGAATGTGTCACTAAGTGGGTTTGGTACTAGGATCCACCTATTAGGGAGTACATACGGTGCTTAATTTTCTGTGCCTGGGATACTTCACTCAATATAATAATTTCTGATTCCATCCATTTCCCAGCAAATTGCATTAATTCATCATTTTTGATGGCTGAGTAGTATTCTATTGTATAAATGTACCAATTTTCCTTATCCACAACTGTTGGGCATTTGGGTTGATTTCAAGACTTTGCTATTGTAAACAGTGCTGCTATGAACATGGTCGTGTTTGTGATATCAAGGTGAATTTTGCTGTATACTCTTATAATAAGACTCTATTTTAACAGCCTTTTATCTTTGGCCAGGGGGCGACATCCAGTACCCATCAGGATGGAGCTAAGGGCGGTGCAGGAGCAGTAAAACTGAAAAAAATCAGCAAACCATAATTCAGAAAATCAGAGACTCTACATCAACCACCTGGAACCAGGCCAGCTTAATCTCTCCGCATCCTAAAGCTCAGGGAAATTTGCAGAAGAGGGGGCAGTAAGATTGTAAGAGCCTAAAGATGAGAAGGAGCAATGATATGCAAGATACTCCATACAATACAAGTTAGGGCCGAAGTAATCATAATAGGACTTTGCATGACCTGCACCATGACCAACATATCATGGAACCCACAAAGTCTAGCATGGACCACAGGCACTAGGATCCTTAGAGGCAAGGGATTAACAGCCATAATAGTGTTTCTATTCTAAAGAGGAACACACGCACACACACAAAAAGAGCTCTAGGCAATGCCACTGAGTCCTTACACCTCATCAGAGAGGAGGACCCAGAGGAAAGTTTGACATGCATACTATAGGATGCTCCAGGAATGGGGGGATGGGGCACTGGGAGAAAGGGAGGGAGGGGAAAGGAAAGGGAAAAGGTGGGGAGGGAGCAAGGGGATCCAGGGAGGGGTGGAGGAAGGAAGGGGAATGGGGTACTTATCAACTTTGTATGAGTGGGAGAAATAAAAAATAAAATTAAAAAATATATATTCTATACCATTCTGCTGAGGTAATTCTTGCATTGTGTGTGATGTGTAGATACAGTGTGGATTTAGAACTTGATATGTATTTAATTATAGAAATTATTGTGCATAAAATTTCATATTTTATGCTCTTAGGGTTTAAATTATTTGCCCCTTTCTTTTTGCCACGGAAAAGGCTGTTAGCTGTTGTAAAAGAGAGTTCCCAGAAAAAAATCTGCACCTGCAAGGCTGACTTATTGATCAGAACTACAATTTTTTATGGAGGTTGCATGTCACTAGTCCAAATTCAAATTATCTTGGATCATCTTTAGCATCTAAAGTCATCTTTGTGATGCATTATCATTGTGACTATTAGGTAGGTGCAAACAAATCTTGGTTTCTGCTAATCCTAGGGCTTAAAATGTCACCAGGTAACATCTGAGGCATGTAGCAGAGATTTCTATACTTTGTTTTTACCCAGTTACTTGATGTTTATACTACCAATGTCTATCACATGTTCTTGATATATAGTTTTATTTGTTCTAATATAAGACTGTTTCCACTCTGAAACATAACAACTTGGGGTCATCTAAATCTGCATTCCAGACCACAGGCAATTATATTTGGCTCTGTAACAAACTTTCTCTTTTCCCCTTTGGGATGAGAGTTGTGATTTTGTGTCTACAGACTCTAACTATAAGGATCAAGGTTTAATCCTCATATTTTTTACACTTAAGTATATTTGCATAATATCTTATTTCCTATTGAAAAACTGTTTCTAAGACTTGTTAATGAGAACTCTAAGGTGTCAGATTGCAATAATCAGCATAAGACTCTCTTCAACTATCTAACTCCCTGGTGTTGGATGCAACCAGGAATTATCAATACTAGTGTGTGTTGGGGGAAGAAAGGACTATTTTGTTCTTCTCTAGACTAACAATAAGGGAGTATGTAGCAGGGAGCCTTTTTCTTCTCTACAATAGGATATGGATATCATCCTCATCCTTGGGCTTCTGATGTTCTCTTGGTGTGATAGAACCTTGTGTTCCCTATCTCCTCCTTCCTACAGATCCAGACTTTGACATGACATCCTTTCTGCCCACTGCTACAAGTAGCATGGGATTTATTAGATTTCCTAAGAACATAATAAGGACATATCATGGACTTCACATTATGACTTTTATGTGTGGGTTTCATGTCTCTTTGCAGACAGCTGCACCCACCAGAGAATTCGCATGAGGCTCCCAAAGGAGGACCTCTCTTTCCAAGTCTAAGACAAAAGATTGCCAATATTCTTGATGCAACTCCTGGATTCAGTCTCTCAAAAATGAGGTTCTTGTCTCAGCTCCTGGGTCTGCTAATGCTTTGGATCTCTGGTAAGCCCAGAGGGAAATAAAGAGCAAAATAAGGAGGGTGGGTGAGCTCAAAAATATTCTGCTCCTGACTGTTCTGTCTGTGTATGAGATTTTAAGTCTTATCTTCTGGGACAGTTTTGCTAGGTTTAGATTTGTGTGGTGAGGAAGCTTCTAGGAGGAACAGCATCATTTGTGCCAACTCTAAACAGTATGTTAAAAGTAATGGTATAGTGACTTTTAGAGTTCACTTCAATGTTTTGTGAAATTGTGTATTTGTCATGTTGAACATTTTGAGAGTATGCATGAAAGTCATGGACTTGAGTAGGAAAAAATAAAAATAAAAAAGAAATGTGTTTCAAATGCTCTACTATTTTGAATATAACCTTGTATTGTTCTACTACTGTTTCAAGATCCAGTAAGGATATTGTGATAACCCAGACTCCACTCTCCCTGTCTGTCAACTTGGAGAGCCAGTCTCCATCTCCTGCAGGTCTGGTAAGAGTCTCTTGCATAGTAATGGAATTACCTATATGCATTGGTATCTCCAGAGGCCAGGAGTCTCCACAGCTTCTGATATATAAGGGTTTCAACCTGGCCTCTGGGATCCAGACAGGTTCAGTGGCAGTGTGGCACAGACAGATTTCAACCTCAAAATCAGCCTGGTGGAGCCTGAGGATTTGGGAATTTATTACTGTCATCAAGCTCTAGAGGTTCCTCACACAATGATACAGTCCTTGTCAAAAATCCCCATTTGAATGGCCTGTCTACCACATGTGTTTCTTTTCTGGAGAACAATACAATAGGTGATCTCAGTCTATACGTTCATGCTGTGTATTCTGATCAAGCACATTTGAACTTTCAGAAAGTTTACAATTTGAGTTATTAAGAAAGATGGCAATTAGTAGATGCACACTGTGTGAAAATATTCTGGTGTTTCCATTCCTGGTGAACCTTAAATATTTGAGAGCTCTGGAACTCGGATGTTTAGATGAGATTTTTGAGACTGCTACAATTATGTTCTGATAAAGTGTGACCTATTGTAAGTGATTCATGCTGATCCCTGATCAGTCGATTTTGAAATCGATTAAAAAAATCCTGGTATATGATGTTCCCATATGTATATGTAGAGTACATGTAGAAAATGAGACAAGACCTTAATTTCACTCAAACAAACTCACATTTAGTTCAAACCATGAAATGATGGTGAAATGGTGAGAAGAAAATGTAGCTGAAATGTTTTAAAACATTACTATGGGCAAGGATTCTTGAATAGAAACCCAGCACTGCAGAAAATCAAAACATAAACAAACCCATGAGATAATGGAAATGTAAATATGTTGGTTCATGCTAATGTAAAACTCAAGCAAATGGACAAAAATCCTATGGATGGGAGTGGCATCTGCAATCTATAAAGGTGAGGAGGGGTTAATACCCAAATTCATAAGGAACTCCCAAAATAATAGTAAGAACAAAACACTGAAAACAAAACAAAATGGACATTTCTCAAAAGAAGACTTGGACAATAGGTAAATGAAAAAGCCCTCAATATCTCTGATCATGTGGAACATGCAAAACAAGCTTATAATAAAATATCATCTCTCTAGTAAGAATGAGTGAAATAGAAATGCTAATAATTACAAGTGTTGGCAAAGATGTAGAGAAAAAATGGTACCTGCCACTGCAGGTGGGAATGTAAGTCAGGAAAGCCATGAAACAATGAGAATGAAGGTCCCTTAAAACGTTTAAAAACAGGGGCTGGAGAGGTGGTTCAGGGCTTAAGCCTTTGCCTTGCAGGCAGAAGGTCCTGAGTTCGGATCCTGGATACCCATGTATAGACGCCGGGCAGAAGCGGGGGTGGCCTGCGTTTCTGGCCCGCGTTTCTGCCCCTGGTAGGGCGGAGCCTGTGAATCCCGGGGCAGAGTAAACAAGGAGAAAGTGGAGGCGGTCCATGGTGGTTCCGGAATTCGTCCGTGGTTCTACGCGCGCACACACACACATACACACATGCACACACATGCACACACACACATACATGCAAAATTAAATAAATAATAATAAAAAATAAAAAGAAAACGTTTAAAAACAGGCTTAGAATGCCAAATGCTGCACCAATTCTGCTACTGGATGCATGAGATACTTAATCCTGTCATCCTGGTTGTCAGTCCACTGATTTTTGTATGTTTATTTTGGATCCTGCCACCCTGCTGAACTTCTGTATTAGTTCCAGGAGCTTCCTGGTGGAGTTTTTGGGATCACTCAGGTATAAGATCGTCTCATCTGCAAATAGAGATAACTTGACTTCTTCCTTGCTGATTTGAATCCCTTTTATGTCCCTTTCTTGTCTTATAGCTTCAGCTAAGACTTCCAGAGAATTATAACACCATATTTCAAAAACTTATACTCTGTGAAATTTGACAACACAAAAGAAATGAATGAATTCCTAAGTAAGCACAACTTACCTAAATTGAATCAGGAAGTTGTGAATTATTTAAATAGTCCTATAACATATGAGGAAATTGATGAAGTAGTCTCTAATCTTCCCACCAAAAAATGTCCTGGACCAGATGGTCTCAGCACAGAGGTCTATCAGACATTTAAGGAGCTAATAATACCAATACTCCTTAAACTGTTCTATCAAATAACAAAGGAAGAAACACTACTAAATTCATTCTATGAAGCTAATATTGTCTTAATCCCAAAACTTAATAAAGGTACACTTAAAGAAAACTATAGGCCAATCTCTCTGATGACAACAGATGCAAAGATTCTCGACAAAGTCTTAACAAATATGATTCAAAAACATATCAAAAAGATCATTCACGGGGATCAAGTTGGCTTTATGCCAGGCACACAAGGTTGGTTCAACATACTCAAATCAATAAATGCAATTCACCATATAAACCAATCCAAAGTCCAAGACCACATGATAATCTTGACAGATGCAGAAAAAGTTTTTGAAAAGATCAAACAGCCCTTTATGATCAAAACCCTATAGACAGTTGGAATGGAAGGAACCTTTGTAAATATAATAAAAGCTGTACACAACAAGCCAATAGCAAGGATTACACTCAATGGGGAAAAATTGAAGCATTCCCACTTCGATCAGGAACTAAACAAGGTTGTCCACTCTCACCACTTCTATTCAATATTGTACTTGAAAGCTTATCTGGATCCATAAGATAAGAAAGGGAGATAAAAGGGATTTGTCAGCATTACATATTTAGAAAATCAGTGCATCGGAGTGTAACCACAGATGTAGCTCAGCCTCCTTTAAGAAAATAGCTAAGAATGCCTCCTGTTACAGCTATCACAACACAAGAAATCTAGTCTGAACTGTGCTTGTGTGGTGTTGCTGTCCACACATGGTCCATGGAAGAGACAGGGATTAAGAAAAAAAGTAGTAACCCAGATGGAACCTGATTCCACGTAAACGAAAGAACAGATGGGGAGAAAAAGAAGAAAAACACTAGTTAAAGCTGTGCAGGGTAATTAGCTGAAAAGTACCATTTGCATTCTTGGTTTTCAAAGTTTTAGACAACTTTTGGTCTATATAGAAATATAATATAGTACATGGTATATAATAAGTATTGTATAATATTGCAATATAAAGAGAGGGAGAGAGAGAGAGATTGAAGCAGAGGGAGAGAGCAGAAACATTCACACTACGGAGAATGTACAGTGCTCTGAGACAACTTTTTGACATCATTTCTCTAAAGATTGAATTCATGTCACCATATTGTCTCACAGATCCTTTAGTTGCACTTTTCTATCCCTATGAATATGGTTTCTTTATTGTAGTAGTAAAATACCAATATGTGTATTTAAAATCTCATTTTAGGAATATTTTTTCATTCATTGTCCATAGTATTTTGTTTATGAATTTACCTTATCAGATATAGAGTGTCATCTATTGAAATGTGTGTACAGGGCAAATCTATTTTAGAAAAAGAAATCTAATAAACTGACAAGAAGGCTGAAAAACCGGAAAGACAGAGTTAAGAACATGAGTTTTCTATGAAAAATGGAATTACAGACCTCTTGTCTGACACGCTAGCATTTTTGGAGCCCTTTAAAATTTAAGACTAAAGCCTGAGATCCAAGGGACCTCTGTCTGAAGTGGAGATGTCTCAGATGTGTCTCTGTCTTAAGTGGAGATGTCTCATGTAGTGTCTACCTCTGGTGCTTGCTAAATCTCAGGAATGTTGGCTCTCCTGGTATCTCAGACTGGTCAATGATAGCATGCACTGGAAACTAGGAAAACTCTCTCATTTCTGTGTTGGCCTTTAGTTCTCTGTTTTCTGTGTCTCTGTGACTCTTTCCTTTTCCTCTTTTCATATTTCTTAGCCCCAGGATGGCTTCACGGGTCACTGTACATGGACATGGTGTAATTAGGAATTTATAGGCTGGGGGTAACTGTGGTGAGCCTCTTTAATCATAGTCCATAGGGGGCTCTGATTTCAGGGATTCCCACGAGTTATATCAGTGCACTTCTCCCAGAAATCTTTCTTAGACATGGTACATTGTTCAACTTGTTGCAGCTGGACAGAAGTGGCATCACATGCAGCAGCTCTGATGACCATGTGACACTGCTCATCCTCACCTTCCAACCCCGCCCATTCCAGGAAGAATATCTCTAGATTCAATTGTAGTCACAGAAAATGTTAAGTTACTCAGCTATACCTCCAAAAGGCTTCTAATGGCACTAACATATTTCTAATCAAAGTTCCTAGCACGAATTTTGATGTATTCATAAAAATTGAAAAATTCTTTTAGCAAATGCTGATTTAAATACATTTCCACAATCAAAGAGTCATAGCCAGCCAGAGCAGAAAGAATTTTATTGTTTAATCAGACAAGACAGATATCTGCAGATGCTCATGGCTGGGACAGCTGATTCACTTCAATTTTTAGACACTGAATTGATATTTATTTCCAGATGTGCAATGTTAAAGTAAACCTATCTGGTCAGCTTTCACCCTTTTTGTTTGTTTGCTTGATTTTTTAAACAAGGTCCTCTTTTCTACCTTAGAGTAGTCTTGAACTAGCAATATAACCAAGCCTGGAATTGAACTTGTATCAATTCCTGTATCATTCTCCTGGGTACTAAGATTGTAGACATGTTCTACTATGCCCACACTTACTGCTGTTATTATTATATTATAAAAGCATTTTACAACTCCATTCTACCTTTGAGAATGAATATAAGTTAGGGGTATTTACTAACAGGATTATCTCAAAACATGTCATTATTCAGACCTCTGTTCCAAATGCTGTTTAAATGTGATGTGATAAAAATAACAAACAAGACAAAGGCAAGGGAAAGAAATAATGTCATCCCAGTTAGAGAACATCTTGCCATGAGGAGGTGGCAGGAAATCAAAAGATACTTTCATTTTCTTCCCATCTTTATGTTGTGTTAAATAATGCACACAACAGCAGTCTATCAGGGTTTTATCCTGGGATATGACTCATAAGTGCTTGTCCTGCAAAGAAAACATTTACAAACATTTCTATTAACTTAAGCAACCATTTCACTGTAGTTGCCAAATACATAAAAATGGATTTTATCCTTTAAATTTTTAAAGGGAAATGCATACTTCCTTAGTGAAAGACTTCTAAATAGATTCAATAAAATATTAAAGCTGAAAGATAGTTTTTTTAACATACAGGTCAGGAAATGGCTTCGCAGGTACAGGAACTATCTGCCAGGGTTAATGGCTTGAATTTGATCCCACAAATCTGTATGCAGAAGGAGAGAATCAGTTCCCACAAGTTGTCCTCTGACCTCCACATGTACACTGTGGCACACGTGGTCTTCCTGAGGACTCTCTGCCACTCAGCTGTTGTGTGGGCTTCGTAGTCATTTCTAAATGGATTTTCATAATGTAAAGGGTGAATCTTGATTGAGAGATGTCAAGTGGGAACCTCAGCCTCCATCACTGTATCGAATCCAGAATGTCTTTAGAACACTTGTGTCTTTCTGAAAAACACTTCCTTAGCATCTCATCCTGATCAATGATAATGATAATGATATTTTTTGTAATCTATTGATAATTAAATTTCAGTGAAAATTTATAAAGTAGATTTATTTTTAAAAATAAAAAATATGCACAAAAGAAAAAGAGAACAATTACACTAAAGTGGGATGCAAAATGATGATTTAAACAAATGATGGGAATCTAAATGATTGATTAGTAAAGGGCTCAATGATTGGTGAGGTTAGAGGTCATTTCTTACCCTCTTTCCTCTTATCTTAATAGTGAGGCGGGTATTTCTCTGGAAATAGCTAACATTTAAAATGGAATTAAAAATGCCTGGCGTAGCAGGGTCACCAATGCAGTCTGGATCAAGCTTGTGAGCTGTCTTAATATAATGTATCACAAAAGTACAAAACTGGCACCTGGCCCTCACAACACTCCACATGTGGAGACAGTGAGTTCTGTTCTAGCTCCTCACCTCTCTTGGATTTCATGCCTGGAGTTGATGAGTTCTCCAGGGCATCTGTCCCTCTTGGCACACTCCATGTCTGGAGTCTATGAATTCTTTTCCAGCTGCCTGCACCTCATAGATTCCATGCCTGAAGTCAACCAGTTCTCCTGGGTTCTTAGCCCTTGAGGCACTCCATGTCTAGAGTCAGTGAGTTCTATTCTTTCTCTCCTCTAATAAACTCTACCTTAATCCTCAAAAAAAATACAAAACTATTTTTCAAACTCTATTTTCATCGTTCTGAAATAACACTCATGCTGACTTTCTGTAGAGGTGTGGTCAAAGTTATCATCCATGATGGAGTAACCAAGGAGATCTTTCAAAATGGAGGTGTGCTGAGCCTTACCACTCCCTTCCTCAGCATCCCACAAAGACCCTGGGGCAAGAGATTCAGAGACCAGACTACAGGAGCTGTGGTCTTCCTGAAGACTCTCTGCCACTCAGCTGCTGTGTGGGCTTCGTAGTCATTTCTAAATGGATTTTCATAATGTAAAGGGTGAATCTTGATTGAGAGATGTCAAGTGGGAACCTCAGCCTCCATCACTGTCAGTATTGAATCCAGAATGTCTTTAGAACACTTGTGTCTTTCTGAAAAACACTTCCTTAGCATCTCATCCTGATCAAACAACCTAGACTTCAACTGCCCTATCAGACTTACTAGTGAACTCTTTCCTGACTTACTCCTGAAAACTGATCTTTTTCTTTCCTTAACTAATTGGACACTTTATTGAGGACAGGAATCTTTTAAGTCTTTCATTACTCTTTCCTTGTAGCAGATGGAAGAGGATGAACTTCATAAATTTAAGTGAAAAGATTCATGGTGAACACAGAACCCCAAGCAGAAATTCTGGTAATGTGCTGTGTACCCATCTACCATTAGATGACAAACAAATTCCACTCCGAGATGCTCAAAGCTCAAAGTCTGAACTTGGCATCATCTTGAGAGCAGAAGAACTGCATTTCCATCCTATCACCAGCAGGTGGGTTCAGGCTCAGATTCTAGCACTGGTAGCAATGCATAGTGCCTCCTGTGTGCAAACGTCTGGATGTTTTAATTTACTTCGTGGGCTGTAATAACCTCAAATTTCCACCAGGATGATTGAAGTTGACTCAGAACTAGAGGTTATCCATGGGTGTATATAATTAGAAAAGCAAATTTCAATTGGTGTTGAACTGTAAGTTCACATGGAAACTGAGATTCATTCACTGGGATAAATCAGGAAGTTGATTGCCTTGATGGGAAGCTAATGTCTTGCTGAGTTAAGTGCAAGCCCAGTGAGTAGTACAGCACTCAAGTTTCTAGTGACTCAACACTTTGGGAATATTCCATCTAAATATACATTAGGTCATTTCATAAGTTCTTGGTCAACTCAGCATACATGAGCATCCTATGTTGATTCTGTCTTCATCATATACCTGAAGATGACTCGAGAAGAAATAACCATTTTAGAAAAGCCAGGAAATTACCATTAAAAGCAATAAAAAGGAAATTTGGCCTGGTAAGATACAGTGGAGATCAAGGATCATGTCTCAATACACATGAAGGGACAATTAGTACAGTGTTGTGGGGGGTGGGGACTGGAACTATTACAAGAGAATATATGAACACTACAGATAAAAATTTCAGAGGAATATCAGTTCATTTCAGAAACCTAATCTTTCTCTGGAATTTTAAGTCATCCTTTTTTTTTAATCCACAGCACACCAGTGTCAGCTAAAATTACTGTTTAAATTTAGTATTTATTTCCTCACATTATTTCACAATAAAAATGCTATTCTTCATCCACAATATCCTATATTAAAATAAAGCAACTTTTCATTTTACTGACATTATGCTGCTGGGATATAACATTATCATATTGTGAAATGCTAGCCTTTAGACCTCTAAATAAATGCACATGATAGTTGGGGTTAAAAGCTGAACATAAAAGAAAAAATCAACTGAAGAAATGATGGTCATCATTTAATTACACAATAATGGTTTGTGATGAATAGGATTTCTACACTTTAGTAATAAGTCAGGAATATCTGCATTTCAAAACACTATTTTAAAAATGTTTTTCATCCAGTTTCCATAGCCTCTTATTTATGGTATTTTTACATGTTCTCATAATGATAACCAGGTAAGCCTTCATTACAGGGATTTCCAAAAATTACATCTATCCACTTGTCCCAGAAATCAGGTGGAAAAAAATGGTGATAAGAAACAATGAGATTAAACATGTCTTTTCATTGGGATGGCATGAGGGATAAGGTGTCTTTGGTGATAGATGGTTTACATTTATTTTTTATTTATATTTAATTTAAATTTATTAGGGTTAAATAGAGAAAGAATCGAGGTAAAGGCCAGGGGGTATAAATAACTAAACCATATTCATCCAATTGCGGTCTGGCTGCCCATTATCTTCGTCCTGCTTCACCAAGTGAATCTGAAGAAGTCAGTGTTCTCATCACTTGGAGACACACGAGATCATTGCTCAGGATTATGGTGGGCAGCCTCACTTCAAGTGGTTTCACTTCCCCCAGTGGGCTTGGCAGCTTTCCATCATGAAGAGAGTTTGATAATGTAGCCAGCACTGTGATCCTAGTTTCTCACTCTTGACTTGATTCAGTTACACTGGATTCATTCCCTGTATCTCCTGCCAGGTAGCCCCATGCCTGGATTCCCCTGTCCTTGGCTTCATTGTTCAGAAGAGAAGATGATTCCTACAGAGCTCAAATCTAAAGCCAGCACTGTCAGGCAGTCTGAGCCTGATGTAAGCCCTGGTTTGATGCCCTTACTCCAAATCTTCCCCATTTTTTCAAATAGCCAAAAAGCTATACAATGAAGTTCAGAAGACACATTATTACAACCATGTTCTTTAAATATGACTTGACATCATCAGATACTGTGAGTTCTATCCAAGTTCTCAGAGACTATGCTTACCCTTGGTAGTTGGAGATGCAAATGCTTGTCCATTGACGTCAGACACAATACCTCTCTGTGGTACTGGTTTCTAAGGCAGGAAGAATGTAACCATTCTGTCATGAAGTTTAGGCAGTAAGTGACAGTTTTGTACTTTCTGCAGGCAGTGTTAGTAAAGCTTTAACAAAGCTAAGGCCACAGTGAAGGCCCCAGAATTTTAGGGATTCCAGTGGCAGAAAACACAGACAATTAAATAGTTTATCTAATTCCATTTTATCCCTCTTTATTTCCACTATTGTCTCTTTAACGATTTCTCACCAAATAACTCATAAGTATTTCTCAAATCCCAAGAATGATAGACTAGATCAATCAATCTATCTATGATCTATTCCACGATAGCAGTGAACATCACAGAACATATCAGCTACCACATAACCCCCCAAGTAGAAGAAATCAGCTGAGTTTGTGGAACATTGAATAGAAATTTTAAGAAATGTGGTAAAGCTCCAGGAAAATGCTTACTGTTCAGAGAAGAGAAAATGTGATTATTAAAGTGCACATGTGGGGCTGGAAAGGTGGCTCAGGGGTTAAGCCTCTGCCTTGCAGGCAGAAGGTCCTGAGTTCAGATCCTAGACCCCACGTATAGATGCCAGGCGGAAGCGCAAGCAGCCTGCGCTTCTGGTCCTGGTAGGATGGAGCCTGTGAATCCCGGGGCAGAGTAAACAAGGAGGAGGTGGAGGTGTCCATGGTTGTTTCTGAATTCGTCCATGGTTCTATACATACACACACACACATGCATACACACACGCTCACACACGCAAAACACGCACAATTGAATAAATAATAAATAAGAAAAAAATTTAAAAAAATAAATAAAATGCACATGTATATAAAACTGTGAAGGAATACAATTTAAAAAAGGAAAATGAAGGTTAAAATCAATACAAAATGCACACATCTTGAAAATATTCTTATACCAAAAATATCTTTAATGATACTTTAGTCAAAAATGACTTTTATTGCTTATTGATTCACTTGCAAATGGAGAATGAAGCAGAAAGAGGGTGACACACAGGCATGCAGTGGAGCATACTTTCAGCACAAACTTTCAAAACTCAATGTTCTACCATCCCACAATGTTGGGCTTATGGGACTCAAACTCATGTGACCAGATTTGGGATCAGGCACCTTATAAACGGACAGCTATTTTGCTGACCCAGATTTAATACAATATTCAATAACAAATTAGTTATAATTTTAGCATTATTCCTGAATATGTATAATTCTATTCTATTTAAATATATTTTTTCTTGGTCCACGTCTTCTTACCTTCTTACCAGAGGAGCAGAAGCCCAATGATCTGTGATGGGAACAGCATATTCCTGCTTTCTCTAGTGCATGTGGCTCATGCACAGCACAGAGAAAAATCTTGTTATAATATTCTAGAGGCAGGAATTGCAATGTCTTTACACTTGTATTACAAATACTTTAGAATGGAAGGTATTTTTCAGTGTGTCAGTAGGTTTCCATTACTAAAACAAAAACCTGTGGGAATGAATTTAAAACAAAAGGTTAATTTGATTCACAGGTTTCAGTATACAGTGATTAGCATGGTACTTTTTGGCCTGTATTTAGATACTGTATCATTAAAGGATCAAATTTACAAGGACCTGCTCATCTCATAGCAGTGGGGCAGATAAGAAGAACAAAGAGTGAGCCCAATGTACCCTTCAGGGTCACCCCACTTGAACAGCAGAACTTACGTGAGACCACGCAACTTAATGCTTCATTTCCACCCTGCACAGTCACAAGGCCCAAGGCCCAATGCTCAGCACAGGAGCCTGTGGAGCGCTGTCTGCACATCTCCTCAGGTGACCAGCAGAAGAAGACAGAATCACAAGATGTGCTCAGGTTAGGGACCTGCTCTCCACACAGTCCAGGATTTAAAGAATATGAAATCCCATCATTTGCATAAGAATTTCTCTCATCTGAAAAGTTCCTGCCTCTTAGAGTATTATAAGAAGATCTTTCTCTGTCCTGCTCATGAGCCACATGCACAAGGAAGCAGGAAGATGCTGTTCCCATCACAGTTCCTAGGGATTCTGCTTGTCTGGGTTTCAGGTAAGAAGAACTGGATGACGATAAAATGTGTTGAAATATTTTTCCACTGGGAAGTCCTATATAAACATCACTGAAATGATGTTTAGATTTGAAATTTAGAATTTTTTGTGTGTTTTCTACAACTAATGCTGTATGTGAGGTTTCAGCCTCCAGAGATGATATTGTGTTGACCCAGTCTCCAGCCCTCCTGTGTGTGACTCCAGCACAAACGGTCTCCATTAAGTGCAGGGCCAGCCAGTATGTCGATATAATACTTACACTGGTACCAGCAAAAACCTAAACAGGTTCCAAAGCTCATCATCACCTATGCAACCCAGATCATCTCTGGGGTTCCCTCGAGGTTCAGTGGCAGTGGATTAGGGACAGATTTCACCCTCACCATCATCAACCTGCAGCCTGAAGATCTTGCCACTTATTACCGTCAACAGCATAACTATCTACCTCCCACAGTGATGCACACCATAACATAAACCACCCCTGGGTGAGAAGTGTGAGGCTGGGCTGCCCCAGCTGATCTTGGTGTTGCCTCTACCTGCTTGAGAGCTTTCCTAAGATGCAACCAGGGAGGTTTGTGCTGAAGAAACAGTGGGATCCTCTGTGTCTGAACTCTGAATGCTCCGCTGCAGCCCTAGACATACAGTCCACAGTGCTGCACAGGGACTAAAGGTAGCACACCTAGATGGGCAGAGAGACTGGGTGGTGCCCTGATGTTCTTATATTTTAAGTAAAGCTGGGGTACCATTCTAAAATGTTGCAGTTACTCTGCATTGTTGCTAAAAACCAAAACACAACAGCTTAAGGAAACAAAAGTTTTTATTTCATTTACAATTGTCTAGTTACAGTTTCTTGTCAAACTTGGAAGAAGAATACACACCACCACCAAGGGCTGAAAGAACTAACCACACCAATGTCACAAGACTGCTGGAGAGGGACAATCCTCACCTTACCAGCTTATCTAGCCAAATATGTAGAAGGATGACAACTTGCGTAGCTAGTTCCCTCCATCTTATTCATCAGTCCAGAGACTAATCTTATTTACTGGAGGCTGGGATTTCCAGTCAACTACACAATATAAGACAGGAGGGCTGGAGAGGTGGCTCAGGGGTTAAGCCTCTGCCTTGCAGGCAGAAGGTCTGAGTTCGGATCCCAGATGCCACATATAGACGCCAGGCGGAAGCACAGGCGGCTTGCGCTTCTGGTCCTGGTAGGGCGGAGCCTGTGAATCCCGGGGCAGAAGGAGGTGGAGGCGTCCATGGTGGTTCGCGAATTCGTCCGTGGTTCTACACATACACAGACACACACACACACACACAGACGCGCGCGCGCGCACATACACACGCATATGCACACAGTTGAATAAAATAATAATAATAAAAAAATTAAAAAAAAAAAAGACAGGCTTGCTTGGAATTTTACAAATGTGCCCAGACGGCAAGCACCCAGGCCAACTGCAGCTTGGCCTGCGCCCCCGGCCTAGACCGACCCCCAGCCTCCTCCACGCCGAAGGTGAGTGAGTGAGAGAGAGAGAGAGAGAGAGAGAGAGCCCAGCCCAGCCCCGAACCCCCCCCCCCAGCCCCACTCGACCCGGCGGCGGCGAGCACCCAGGCCGACTGTGTCTTAGTCTGGGCCCCGCCCCGGACCCAAGCCCCTCGCATCCTCCCCCCTGTGCGCCTAGCCACCCCCCTGGATCTCAGGTGAAGAATTCCGCCATTGAGCCAGGGAGCGAAATAGCCCAGCCCAGCCCCGCCCCGCCCCCACCCGGGAGCCGCCTGGCCAGCAGCACCATGCTGCGCAGCCGCCAGATTTGCCCCCGGGGCCCCGCCCCTCTCCGTGCCCACATTCCCAGGTCGCAGGTGAAGAATTCTGCCATCAACATCAGACCCTCTGCCTCTCTGGCCCACCGCGGACCTACGCACATGGTCCACGGAAAACACACTGCTACTCAGAATTCAATAGAGCCCAAAGGAAACTCAAGCAAAATTCGAAGGAACAAAGGGAGCACAGGCATCTGGACTCCACTACAATCATTATATCACGTGGGCGAGTTTCTTCTCATCCAGCCCAAAGATAAGTAAACTTTTTCTTTTCACCTTACTGATCCTTTAAAGTATCAATGCTGTAGATCAACTTTCTCATACAGCCACCCCACAACATACAATTCCAAGGAGTACACCACTCACCCCCACATTTCACCAAGAAACTAAATCGTAAAAGTGCACTACCAAACTAATATTCACCCCCTGGTAACATAACTGACTTAACTGACGTACTAACAGCCTAGTAGCCTCATCTAGGATATAATAATAACAATACACAAACATACCCAATCCAAGGCAAGCACTAGTAATAACTGGCAAGCGTAACAATACTAACTACGTCAATTCAGTGAAAAACACAGAAACTGAAAGGTCCTAAAAAACAAAACAACAATGTACAAGTCAAAGTGCAGATCCATGAGAAACAAAACCCAAGAAGACCAATCTCCAGCCAAAAGAATTCCATAATGAGGGATACCGACCAGAACAAGTTCACAGAAAATAGCCTAGATAGCCAGACCCAACATAACGACTTTCAGAGTATGATCCTTACCATGATTAATACTATGAAAGAGGAAATCCAAGAAGAGTTAAACAACCGTATCAACCACTTTGAACAGGAACACAACAGGTACTTTAAGGAGTTGAGAAAAACAGTTCAAGAAACAAAAATAGGTATGGAGCAATTAAAACAGTCTCAGGCAGAGTTTAAAATTGAACTAAAAGACAAGTTATCTTCAACCCAAAACTCAACAGAGAGTCTATCAACAGAACAAATGAGGCAGAAAATAGAATTTTAGATCTTGAAGACAAAGTGGGAGAATTAACCAGCTCAATGGAAGAGATTGTTAAAGCCAAAAAGATACTGGAGAGGAACATTCATGAGATAGGGGACACCCTGAAGAAGCCTAACATGCGCATTCATGGAATACCAGAACAAGAATCCCAAAATACCACACCTGAGGAAATATTTCAATTCATCATAAATGAAAACTTCCCACAATTAAAGAATGAGAGGCCTATCCAAATACAAGAGGCATTTCGCACTCCAAACAGATACGACCAAAATAGAAAATTGCCATGACAAATAATAGTCAAAACACTCCACATTCAAGACAAAGAAAAGGTGCTGAGAGCTTCAAGAGAAAAAAAGCAACTCACTTTTAAAGGTAAACCTATTAGAATAATAAATGACTACTCAATGGAAACAGTAAAAGCAAGAAGAGCTTGGAGAGATGTACTTCAAGTATTAAATGAGCAAAAATGCCAACCCAGACTGATATACCTGGCAAAACTATCTGTCATGATTGAGGGAGAAAGAAAAGTTTTACAGCACAAAGACAACTTGAAGGGATACATGTCTACCAAACCAGGCCTTCAAAAAATCCTAGAACTGATACTCAAGCTTGAAGAAAAGAAAAGCATATCCAGGAGGACAGAAGGGAAGTATAATACCACCAAACCATAAATATAAAACACCATGCTTACAAAATCTACTAAACATAAAAAATGTCCAGAATTAAAAATAATTTCTCCATTATAACATTAAATGTCAATGGTATTAACTCGACGATTAAGAGACAAAGATTACAAACTTGGATTAAAAACCACAATCCAACAATCTGCTGCCTTCAGGAAACTCAACTCACCACAAAAGATAGGCACATGCTAAGAATGAAAGGCTGGTCCAATATCTTGCAAGCTAATGGAACCAGGAAACAGGTAGGGGAAGCAATTCTGCTTTCAGAATAAGGGGACTTCAAACCAAAGAAAATCATAAGAGACACAGATGGATACTACATTTCAGTCACAGGTACAATTCACCAGGAAGACTTCACAATCCTGAACATTTATGCACCCAATACGGGCCCCTCCACATTCATTAAGCAAACCGTACAACATCTAAAGCAAGAAATCAACCCCCAAACGATAATTCTTGGGGACTTCAACACCGCCCTCTCAACATGGGATAGATCAACAGGTCAAAAGCTTAACAGAGACACTTTGGAACTTAATCAAACCCTTAAAGAAATGGACCTTACAGATCTCTATCGAACTTTGCACCCACGCACAAAAGAATACACATTTTTCTCAGCAGCACACGGAACTTTTTCCAAAATAGATCACATATTGGGACACAAAACGAATCTACAAATATACAAAAAAGTTGAAATTCTAACCTGTGCCCTATCAGACCACCACGGCTTAAAGCTGGACATCCACAACACAACAAACAAGAGAAAATAGACTAACTCCTGGAAACTTAACAATATGATGCTGAATGAGAACTGGATTCAGGAAGAAATTAAAAAGGAAATTCAAGATTTCCTGAAAGTGAACGATAACGAAAATACAACTTACCAAAATCTCTGGGACACAAAGAAAGCTGTCCTAAGAGGTAAGTCATAGCTCTTAATGCCTACATCAAAAAAATGGAAACATCAGAAATAAATAACTTAACGATGCAGCTTAAGGCTTTAGAGAAATTTGAGCAATCTGATCCCAAAAGTAGTAGAAGAGAGGAGATTAGCAAAATAAGGGGAGAAATATCTGAAATCGAGACTAAGAAAATGATAGAAAAAATCAAACAGTCAAAAAGCTGGTTCTTTGAAAAAAATCAATAAGATAGATACACCCCTAGCTAAATTAACCAAAAACAAGAGAGAGAAAACCCAAATTAACAAAATTCGAAATGAACATGGAGTAATCACTACGGATACCCAAGAAATCCAGAGAATTATAACATCATATTTCAAAAACTTATACTCAGTGAAGTTTGACAACACAGAAGAGATGGATGAATTTCTAAGTAAACACATCTTACCTAAATTGGATCAGGAAGTTGTGAATTACTTAAATGGCCCTATAACATATAAGGAAATTGAAGAAGTAATCTCCAATCTTCCCACCAAAAAATGTCCTGGACCAGATGGATTCAGCACAGAATTCTACCAGATATTTAAGGAGTCAATAACACCAATACTCCTTAAAATTTTCCATCAAATAGCAAAGAAAGGAACACTACCAAATTCGTTCTATGAAGCTGATATCGTCTTAATCCCAAAACCTAACAAAGATTCACTTAAAAAAGAAAACTATAGGCCTATCTCCCTGAAGAACACAGACGCAAAGAT
This sequence comes from Typhlomys cinereus, assembly GCA_023101885.1. Classification (NCBI taxonomy): domain Eukaryota; kingdom Metazoa; phylum Chordata; class Mammalia; order Rodentia; family Platacanthomyidae; genus Typhlomys; species Typhlomys cinereus. Next base: position 607,018 of record JALPQD010000657.1, read on the forward strand.
CTCAACAAAATCTTAGCAAACCGGATTCAAAAACATATCAAAAAGATCATTCACAGGGACCCAAGTAGGCTTCATACCCAGCACGCAAGGTTGGTTCAACATACGAAAATCAATAAATGTAATTCATCATGTAAACCAGTCCAAAGTCCAAGACCACATGATACTCTCGATAGACACAGATCCAACAGCCTTTTATGATCAAAACACTAGAGACAGTAGGAATGGAAGGAACCTTCATCAATAAAATAAAAGCTATATACAACAAGCCTACAGCAAGGATTATGCTCAATGGGGAATAATTGGAAGCATTCCCACTTCGATCAGGAACTAGACAAGGCTGTCCACTCTCACTTCTATTCAATATTGTACTTGAAGTCTTAGCTGAAGCCATAAGACAAGAAAGGGACATAAAAGGAATTCAAATCAGCAAGGAAGAAGTCAAGGTATCCCTATTTGCAGATGACATGATCTTATACCTGAGGGATCCCAAAAACGTCACCAGGAAGCTCCTGGAACTAATTGAGAAGTTCAGCAGGGTGGCAGGATACAAAACAAATGTGCAAAAATCAGAGGCCTTCCTATATTCCCAGAATGAAAGAAGTGAAAAAACCCTGAGAGAAATAATCCCATTTACTGTAGCTCCTAAAAAAATGAAATACCTTGGTATAAACCTAACCAAGGAGGTAAAAGACCTTTACAATGAAAACTTTAAAACCCTAAAGAAAGAAATTGCTGAAGACATCAGAAGGTGGAAAGACCTCCCATGCTCCTGGATTGGCAGAATCAACATCGTAAAAATGACCATCCTACCAAAGGCAATATACAGATTCAATGCTATACCAATTAAAATCCCAAAGCAATTCTTTAAAGAAGTTGACAAATTAATCTCAAAATTCATATGGAGCCACAAAAGACCCAGGATAGCAAAGACAATCCTGAGTAACAAAAACACTGCTGGAGGTATTACCATACCGAACCTTAGTCTATACTACAAATCCATAGTTATAAAAACAGCCTGGTACTGGCTTCAAAATAGACACACAGATCAATGGATAAGGACCCAGATAAAAGCCCACAAAAATACACCGTTTGATCTTCGACAAAGTGGCCCAAAGAATCCAATGAAAAAAGAACAGCATCTTCAACAAATGGTGCTGGCAAAACTGGATCTCCACATGCAGAAGATTAAAGCTGGACCCGTACTTGTCACCATGTACAAGACTTAATTCCAAATGGATCAAGGACCTTGATATCAGGCCAGAGACTATAAAAATCATAACTGAACGGATAGGGAACACCCTTGAGCTGCTTGGGCTAGGCCAACATTTCCTAAACAGACATCCAATGGCACAGTCACTGCTATCAACTCTCAACAGTTGGGATGTTGTGAAATTAAAGAGCTTCTGTTCAGATAAAGAGATTGTAACGTGAGCTCAAAGGCAACCCACAGAATGGGAGAAAATCTTCATTAACCACATATCTGATAGAGCTCTACTGTCCAGAATGTACAAAGAACTTAGAAAATTAAACATCAAGGAAACCAATGGCCCAATTAAAAAATGGGCCCTGGAAAATAAAAGAAATTTTACCAGAGATGAAATTAAAATGTCTAACATATATCTTAAAAAATATTCCACTTCTTTAGCCATCAGGGAAAGGCAAATCAAAACCTCCCTGACATATCATCTCGCCCCGGTCAGGATGGCAAACATCCACAATACAAACAAGTGCTGGAGAGGATGTGGAGGAAGAGGAACTCTGCTATATTGCTTGTGGGAATGCAGACTCATACAGCCATTCTGGTGAGCCATCTGGAGATTCTTAAAGAAATTAAAGATTGAAATGCCATATGACCCTGCTATTCCACTTTTGGGAATAACTCCCCATGCAGCAGAGTTTCGCCTCAATAGCACAAGCACGACTATGTTCATAGCAGCACTGTTTAAAATAGCAAAGTCATGGAATCAACCTAAATGTCCAACAGTTGACGAGTGGATAAGGAAACTGTGGTACATATATACAATGGAGTACTACTCAGCCATCAAAAATGATGAATTTCTGGAATTTGCTGGGAAATGGATGTCATTAGAAACAATTATATTAAGTGAAGTATCCCAATCCCAGAAAGTTAAGTGCCGTATGTACTCCCTAATAGGTGGCTCCTAGTACCAAACTCACCCAGCCCACATTGAGACACTCAAGGGTAAACCTATGTAATACGGTAATTGCAAGGATTGTGAACAGGAGGGATGGGGTTGGAGGGCCACACCAGACACAAGGAGAGAGGGGACCATGTTACAGCAGAGAAAATTGACCTCCAAGGAATGCAAGTAAGTAATGTGACACCTGGTTAAGTTCACAGACGTTCATTCCTGATCATGTACAACTGAGGGGGTATGATCTCACCAGAAGGGGAGGGCATATAGTCTGGCAGATGAAAAGAGATCATTTTGCAAATGGGTGACTGATCCCTCCCTCACCGAGGTTTCCTGCTTTTATTACATCTACCCTTCAATGTGCTATTATAACAAGACCCAGTTTAACAGTTTTTTGTCTCTGACCAGGGGGTGACATACAGTGCCCATCAGGATGGAGTGAAGAACATTGCAGGAGCAGCAAAACTGCAAAAGAAAATCAACAAACCACAATCCAGAACTTCAGAGACTCTATATCATCCACATAGAACTAAGCCAGCCTAATCTCCCCCCATCCTGAAACTCAGGGACATCTGAGGAAGAGGGGGCAGTAAGATTTTAAGAGCAAAAGGATGGGGGGAGCAATGATTTGAAGAGTCTCCACACTAGATAGGGCTGAAGCAATCATAATAGGACTTTGCATGCACTGCGCCTTGTCCATCACACTATTGACCTCACAAACTCTAACATTGGTAAAGGCACCAAGATCCTTGGAGGCAAAGGATTGATGGCCACGGAAGTGTTCCTATGTTTAAGGGGAACACGAGAAAGGGTTCAGGGAAATGCCACTGGGTCCTTTTATGTCATCGGAAAGGAGGACCAAGAGGAGAGTTAGGCATACACAATAAAGGACTCTCTGGGAATTGGGGGAGAGGCACTGGGAGATGGGGAGGGAGGGAGGGGGAGCAGGGGGTTCGGGGGGAGAAGGAGGGTGGAGGGAACTGGTCTACCTATTAAGTTTGTATGAGCGGAAATTATAATAAAAATGTTTAAAAAAATGTGCCCAGAGTTTGAGCACTCAACCATCAAGTTGAAACTTGCGTATGAATAAGACATAATGCATAAAATGTGTCAGAACCAGTTCCTACTCACGCATCCATTCACTCACTCAAACACACAGATGCTGGCTGTGATGAAAGTAGGTTCCAGCCGTCCCCATCTCCGCCTCTACCCCCAGAGACTCAGCACGGGACGGGGAGATTGTCAGAAACAGATCTCAGTTTATTGGAGGGAGAAAAGGAACTTTTATAGACAAAGGCCACCAAGGCGTGAAATGGGCATACAAATGTGTCACAAAACAATACATCCTACAGGTGCTAATGGTCAAGTTAAATGTCACTCAACACCAGAGGTAGGTAGATACCTGAAAGCCAATTAAGGCTCTCTTTGAAGTGATCAGTTTATGCCCCAGACCCTTGCCCTCAGTGCCATCTTTAGTCCCATGTGCTCGGCCATGCCCTGGGGCAAATCTTGGGCGGGCCCAACAATTCCCCCTTTTGTTTTTGTATGAGATGGTCCAGGAGGCTACTGGCGACCAGGCAGACCAAATGGTCTTGAGTGATTGTGCCTGTCTTAGGCGTGAAAAAACCTCCCACCGTGGTCTGACCCATCATGGGATCTTGTAGTCTCCAGATATAATACTGCAAGTCCTATCTTAGGTTGGTCCACAGCTGGGCTTCCACTTGCTTGTCTCTGGCTACCAGTCCTCTCTATGAGGTTGGCTTTACCAACCTTGTGGGTTTGAGCCGTATTTAAAGGCCTGTATCACACATTGGACATGTAATGCACTTGACAAGTTAGCTAGACCAGAGAGATTTTTCCATTGGGCAGGAGTCATGCATATGGCAAAGAAGACAGGTTGGCATCAGCACCAGGCATGGCAGCAGGTGACTTTTTGGGGTCGTGGCAGGGATGTTCAAGGGCTATAAGTGCCTGTACCATGGTCTAATTGATGGAGCACTGCTGAAAGATGTGCTGAAAAAACACTTAAGCCATATAGTTATTAAAAGAACAATTTTTTTTTAGATGTTAGATCAAACCCAGATTGACTCCATCCAGGCAAGTTATCACTCAGGCCTATAAGGATCACAGTTAACATCTTCCTTGAGCACATCGTGAATAGTTTCCTGACAGAAAGTTAGGTGGATAAGCTTCCCAGTGTCTTTGGAACCTCAATTTAAGTTGTCCTTTTGTGAAAATTTAAAATTTAAAACGTTGATGGTAAATAATACCAACCCCAGCTGTTGGTGCAGGCTTACTCCCCCTTTTTGTTTTTGTAATTAGGCCTTTAAATATTGGTGATTTCTTTTAAAAATGGCTTGTCCTCCTGATCAAATTTCGATCTACAGTCTCTTCTCCAGTGAAGCCCTCTGCAGCACCTAGGGCATGGAATTGTAGGGGGATTAGCCCCTCCTACCTCCCTTGGCTTCCCTTCCTTGCCCTGGGGACACTCCCTCCTGAAATGCCCCACCTGGCCACAATGAAAACAAACTCCATCGTTTCCCCTCCCCTCTTGGCCCTGCAGGTTCTGTGTCAGCCAGTGCCTTTGTCTGTCTCTGGTGTTTTTGAGTCCCCACATCCTGGGAAGCAATAATCCAGGTGCTCATGGATCTCTCCTTAAGACCTGCACATGCTATTTTGTGGTCCCCATTCATCCCTTCCCATACCAGCAATTTAGCAAATTGTTCCCTTAGGGGGATTGGGGGAAGTTTACCACGGAGGCTTTTTTCCACCTGGTCAATGAACCAGGGGAGGGTCTCACCCGGTTTTTGTATAATGCCTGCTAAAGGCATTTCAGAAGGACCTTCATAGCTTTTTCCATGCCGCTAAACCTATCAAGCGGACTTGGTCTTGGTATGGGGCTTCCATGGCTGCCTGCTGGACCCCACATTCTTTCTTAAATAGTGCTGCCCACTTAATGAATATGGGACTGGGAAGCACCGCTTTGGCCATATCCATCCAGTCCTTAGTAGTACAGGGTTGGTGAGCTAGATCTTGAAGGAGGGCCTCAACCCATGGAGAATTTGGACCATCCTCTAGCACGGCCCTCTTTAATTCTTTTAAATCTTTTGCTTCCCAAAGATACCACACTGTAGGGCGATTGCTCCCTGGATTTAAGTTTATAGGATAGGCTTGTACTTGATACGCCTCAGCATATGTGGGCTCCAGCCCTGGGTTCCCTGCTCTAACCTGGCGGGACCCAGTGTGCCCGTGCACGGACTCAGGATGGATTTTTGTTATGGGGTATGGAGGTGGGTCTCCTTCTAATCCTTCTCCATCCCTTTCTCTCCCTAACAGAATTAAATCTGGATACCAGGGACCACTCCCTGTTCTCGGAGCGCTCTTAACCTGTTCCCTTTGATAAAGGGAGCAGGGCACTTTCTCACGCAACTTTCCTACATCCTTTCTGGGCTCTCGGAGCAGGCCCCGCCCTTCCTCACCAAGCAGCTGTTCCTCATGGCCCTCCCAAATGGGAAGCTCTGCTCCCTCAGGCATCGACTTGTCCCTGCATGCCGGCCCACATGCTGGTCTGCCTCTGTGAACCTCTGCCCCCCGGCTGTGTGCAGCCTCGTGGCAGCCATGTAAGGCTCCCCCACTGCATAGTTCCACATCCATGTGTTGCCCCGCTACAGCCATGGGCAGTCTCTCCACTGCTGCTGGTAGCAGCTTCGGTACCAGTACCGCACGCCCCTGTCGCAGCCCATAACTCTGTGTAACGTTCTCGGTGCTCACAGTGATGGGTTATCATTCTCTAAACAGCAGGCATGCCCACCATCCCCATGGTTTCCTGCACCCTGCCATGGTCTAGCAGACTCCCTGCACAGCCCCGGCTCAGCAGGCCCATGCCACTTGGCATCTCCATATGTAGCAGCTTATTTGTTCCCCTGTACCCCAGGCCCACATGGCTTGATGGCAGAGCCCCCTGAGGGGCACCCAGGATAGCTTGTTGGCTCCAACTCCCTGGAGCCATGCTACAGAAGGGCTCTGGCCCCTCCCTCTCTATCTGCACCCTTTGCTCCTGTGCGGGCTGAATTGGATTGGGAAGAAAAGCCATCTTGAGCACAGAAATTGTGTAATAAGATTCCACAGATAGCGGTATATTCTGATTTTTTTCTCGCTCTCTGGCTAGACCTTCTATTTTATTCCACGTGTCCCATGAAAATATATTGATGACCCAAGCCCACGGAGCCAACTCAAGAGTCAATTCCCACACTCTGGCAATGCCTGGATCAGAAACCCGTGACTCCTTAATATGGACTTGAGTGCTGATGGCACTGGATCTAGTCTGCACGTTGAATTCCCCATATTTCCCAAGTTTTCACTTACCCCAAAGCCTGCTTAGCTTCGTCCGATTTCAGAAGTGTCCCTTTGTGGTCACCACTTGTGGGAACCAGTGCCCACTCACGCACTCATTCACTCACTCATACACACAGCTGCTGGCTGTGATGAAAGCAGGTTCCAGCCGTCCCCACCTCCGCCTCTACCCCCAGAGACTCAGCACGGGACGGGGAGATTGTCAGAAGCAGATCTCAGTTTATTGGAGGGAGAAAAGGAACTTTTATAGACAAAGGCCACCAAGGCGTGAAATGGGCATACAAATGTGTCACAGAACAATACATCCTACAGGTGCTAATGGTCAAGTTCAATGTCACTCAGCACAGGGGGTAGGTAGATTCTACCTGAAAGCTAATTAGGACTCTCTATGAAGTGATCAGGTTATGCCCAAGACCCTTGCCCTCAGCGCCATCTTTAGTCCCATGTGCTCGGCCATGCCCTGGGGCAAATCCTGGGTGGACCATGAAATCTGTCTAGACATACAGAGAGAAAAACTTAGGCCCATTGAGTTACATTCCAGTACAAATATACAAACCATGTCAGCAATTATTGAACATAGAGACTGTTTTTTCTCTTTGTGTCTTATATGAGCTGCCCAATCCTATTCGCTATGGCTACAGAAGCAAATAGGACATTTCCATAGTCCTTCAGGAGGGCATGAGGCCTCATTATGTTTTCTCATGTGCATGATGAAATGCTGACTGATTCAACTTTATGCAGGTCCCATACATCCCAAAGTGTGTCAATAGAATGTCTAGGTCTTAACTAGATGTCTTCTCGCTGTGCAACAACACATCCTCTGGCTCTTACAATCTCAGAATTACTGAGGTAAAATATTTATTGGTGAATGAGGACTAGATCACAATCTGGCAATTTTATTTTGGATCCTGTGCACTGTGACATTTATGTGCTTTTAGGAAAATGGTCAGTGATATATTTGTAAAGACTGTGGTCTCACCATAAAGAGCTGATATTAATAAAGGTGGGATAGAATAAGAATAAATGCAGATTCTTCATCTTGCATATTATCTAGGGGCCAAAAAATGAGAAAGCAAGTTAAAAAACAAAAGTGTTAAAGTCTAGGCTTTAGGTTACAACTTTGATACAGAAGAGAGAAAACCATCATACAGATTATGTACTTAGTGATGTCTCACTGCAGAAAAATGATGTTCAAGGAAAAGAGCCTCAGGTCATCAGAAATGTCATCAAACAAGAAATGAAAAGTGCCCTGAAATTCTGGCATGAGACAAGTCTGAGTGCACAGAGCAGAGAAGAGGGTAGGAAACTCTCCATCCCTGGAACAAACACTGCATGACACGAGGCAGTAAGAAAATCAGTTTCTGTTGGAATAACTCGGGAGCCAGTGGGGACATGTGGTCATGAAAGTTAAGGTCCTCATTCAAACCAGAGGAGAACAGAGAAGGATTGGAATTAATAACAGGAAAAAACACGAGAGGCTTGCCACTTGAAGCTCAATTCACTGTGGAGATGGATCTGTGCTCACAGGTGTGTTCATAAAGAAGATAATGTAGAGACCACCGGACATGTAAAAGGCATTTATGTGGTTTCATGAACTCCATGTTGACATATGCTATTGATGAGGTAATAGATATGCTCACAGTTTTGAATGATTTTCATTAGAATGAAACTAAGGTTTACAATGTGCTAAAGCCTTCCAGTGTGTGTGGAAGCCAGGGAGTCATTATAAGAGGGAAGGCATATTAAAAGTCTACTCAGGCCAATTGACAGAAAATGAGACAAAATTTCTGTCAAGCCAGAGTTTAAAGGGAAAATTAGCAAAAATAAAAGTTCAATTTTGTGAACATCTAAAATGGTTTTAAGTCTGAACAGTAATTACTAAAGACATGAATGACAGAAGGGCACAAGTAAACATAACAAAATTTCTCCTAGTAGTACACAAATGACCTCAACCCTCCATGAACATGTCTCTCCTGCCAGTTAACACACTGGAAGTTCACTTTCTGCAGCCAGGTGTGGCTGGTGGAGAGGTGGTGGCCGCAGTGGTGATTTGGAGCCTGTTAGACCAAAGGAGTGAGATGAGATGTAGGATGTGTGAGGTGGAAGAACATGGACCCACAGCTCCTGACTCTGGGCAGACCAAGCAACACAAAGCAATCCCACAAAGACTGCTAGAGATGAGAAAAAAATTGCAGGAGTCATGAAACAGGATTCCAGAATGAGGAGGCTGGATGATTCACGGAGAATTATACTAGAATACCTAGGGCTTGAGAGGGAAATGCTGTATATCCATGGCTCTGTGCCCAATACTAATTCTTTTTGAACAAATAATTGAGCAAATGCTGAGGAAAAAAATGCCTTGTATTCAAACTGTTTGTTTTCCTTCAGATACCAAAAACCAAGACAGTCACCATTTGCGTGTGGGAGCTGGCAGTGGAGTGGCAGTTGTCCTGTCCATCCTCTTCATACAATCTTTCTCCTAAAATATGGTCTCCTCATGCAGACCTATGCAGAGTTAATGGATATAAAACAAGAGTCTGAATCATTGTCAAAAACAAGCAGCAGAGACCTGTCCATCATCATTCCCTTTAATTTTCTGGACCTCATTTAATATTATTATTTTTAATACTTGCTTTGTTTCTATAATCTCATGATAGTTGACATGTTATTCTACTTTCTTGGCACTCTGGGTACTATTGTTCATGTAGAATCTAATTCACATGACTATAGTGAAGTATTAGTTCTTGATGCCTGAATTTAATGTTCTTTAAAAAGATGCTTTTGTTTTATTAGCAAGAAAGATGAGAGTGGTACAGAGAGAGATAACATGTCATGGTGCCTGGGGAGGTCAGAGAATAATTTTTTGGGGATTCAGTCCTCTCCTTCCATAGTTGTGCTTCACCAGATTAAATTCACACAGTCAGGATTGTGAACAGATGCCTTCCCCATTGGTCTGTCTCACCATCCTCTTCTTTTCATGTTCTTAAACCATTAAGCAAGTGAGTAAGGAACAGAAATGCACATGAACTGTCTTGTTCTCATTTTGACTTTCAAGAATAACAGCAGATTTGGTAGCTCTTTGTCGGTGAGGGGGCAAGCAGCACAGTGGTTCATTTCCTAGAGAAAGTTCTGGATTCATTGTTCTCCTTCTCACTCCTTCCTCTGCACCTGAGCACTTACGATGAGAGCCAAGGCCACAACCCATTTTCCAGATTGACCGTTTCTTGCCATCTCATTATTCTCCAATCATGAAATACATGTTGTTCTCCTGGTTTCATTCCTGATATAGAAAATATTTCATAGTTTTTCACATGCATGGAAATGTGGTCCCTTCTCAACACAGCTGCATCCATCTGATATTTGCATGTAGTTCCCCATGGAGGACCTTCCCTGCAAGTTAGAGATGAAAGCTCAACTTTAATATTGCTGGACTGAACACACTTTTCAATTCACATTCAAAAAATGAAATGCTCTGTTCACCTCCTGGGGCTGCTAATTCTCTGGGTTCCTGGTATGGAAGGAGAGATTAGGAAGGAGAATCCAGAGGCAAGGTAAGCTCTGGGGCTGCACTGGTTCTCAGGAGCTTACTAAAGTCCATGCAAGATTTGACATACACATCTAGGGATGGGGGGGGGCACTGAGAGATAGGAAGGGAGGAGTGGGGAAAGGAAGGGGAAAAGGGAGGAGAGAGCTAGGGGATCCAGGGAGGGTTGGAGGGAGGAAGGGGACCAGTGTACCTATTAAGTTTATATGAGCAGAAATAAATAAATTAATTAATTCAAAAAAAGATATGACAGATCTTGTCTTCCAGGATGGCCTTTTGAGGTTTAGTGCTATGAGAGAGAGAGTCCAGAGGTGACAGCACCTGGGTTTTGGTAAAGATCTGGCACTCATTAAATAGGTGGTATAGGTCATAGCTAAAGTCCCTTTAAAGCCTTTACGGATAAAGAATTTGTGATATGAGGAAATATTTCATAGAAAAACATAAAGATCTCAAGTGAAATGTGTAGCGTAGTATAAAGTTCATTGTAATTATGACTCAGAAAGTTTGTTCAAGACTCTGCACTTCTCATCTTGTTTCAGTTTCCAGTGCTTATGTTATGATGAGCCAGACTCCTCTGTCACTGACTGTATTAGTTGGGTTTTCTAAAGAAACAGAATTTATAGAATGTAATACATATATAAATTTATTAAAATAACTCACAATAAAAAAATAGTATCCTTCAATGTAGCCTCCCACAGCTGCCTCGTTCTTGACTGAAATGGTCCACAAAGCCAAAAGATCCCAAGAAGGTCCCAAGCCTTTACTTCTCTGGAGGGTTGAAGCTGATGAGTTCCAACATCATGAAGAACAGCTGGACTCTGAGGTCAGCAATGAACAGCAGCGAACAGCAGCAAGGCCTAGAGGCCAGGCTCCAAAGGCATCGGGAACAGCAGCAACATTGTGGAAAACATAAAGCTCCAAGTCAGCCAAGGACAGAGGCAGCAGCAGCAGCAACAAAGAAGGCCTGGACACTCTCAAAGTGAACTATGATTCCAGAGTTGACTGCACAGTAAATCAATACAGGATAAGGGAAGAGTAAGACCCTCCTCCTTGCACTTCCTATCATCTGGTCCAACACTGGAAAGTACCACCCACTATGGGCTGGGTTTTCCACAACAATCAAGCAAGTACCTACAGACTTGTTCAGGGGCCATTCCAACTATTAACCCTTCAGAGCTGTGTCCCGAACAGTCAGCAACTGTCAAGTTGACAGCACAATGCAACCATAACACTACTTGTCACTCTTGGAGAGCTAGGCTACATCCCATGCAGGCCTAGTCAGAACATCAGACATCCTGAGAGAAATACCAATTTGAATTGGTTCTTGCATATGCCAGAACAGGCTCCAGAACTCCTGATCTATTGATTTTCTAAGCAGATGATTGGGGTCCCAGTGAGATTCAGTGGCAGTAGATCAAGACGGATTTCACACTCAAAATCAGCAGGGTGGAGTCTGAGGATTCTGGGTTTATTACTTCTATCAAGGTTTATATTTACCTTTCACAGTGACACAGGCGCTAACAAAAATTTCCTAGCAAGTAAACATTGCATCTGTTCGAAATAGAGCTAATCAAGAAGTTGTGGCAGTTGGCTGCAGTTAGCCTCTGAACCATGAGTCCCTTCGTTAAACCTCAATGTCAACATGTTCTGACTTTGACAACTGCAACAGATGTGATATTGTAGTGGTCGAGCGATTCTCAGCAATCATGCATGGTAGAAGTAAAGCTGAATGAATGTTCATCTTAATCCAACAAGACTTGCTGACATTCATCCCTCAATTAAAAGTATTCACAACAGCTGACAGGCAATTGAGACACCCATCCACTGTCTGCTGGGTCTGCCCTGTCCCAGCTGCAATGAATTCAGAGGTGCAACTGCTGTGTTGTGTCCGGAAGACTCTGTTCACAATACTCCTTGAGACACCTTGGCTCTTTCATTCATTTCACCTCCTCTGAGCCTTGATGAGGATAATATTTTTGTCCTGTCTAAGGCTGATCACTGCACAGAAATTTATTCACGGCACTTTGTCTCAGTGTGAGAATCTTCACTAACAGTTCCCATTGCAATTGAAGTTTCCCTGATCTGATGAAGGCTGAGATCAGCACTAATCTATGAGAATAGATTTAAAGATGTAAAAGGCATTTTGATATCAAGTCTGTTTAACAAACACCAGGAGAAACCTCCCCATCTTGCCCCAACTGCTTATGACATCATCATGGTATCTTCATCTAAGCTACTGTGTTTTAGTTCCTTCTATATACAGCCAACGTGTCTCATCAGAAAATTTCTGGTCACCTGCATAACAACCATGCCACAATTACACCAATAGGCATATCTTTCTAGACAGATCATTATTATACTTCATAGTTTATGATCTGGGAAGATTCACTAGCATCTTTCCTCCTCCAACTGTTAGCATTGTAGAGCCAGAAGGAAAGAAACTTTCAGTTCATTTTGAACTTGATCTCCAATGAAAATGTGTGATGTTTCCAGTAACATATGCTTATGACCCAGCTCTGGTGGGCAACACAGTGCAATGCCAATATCCTGCGTTGTTGGAGAGTGGTTCCATTAGTCTATATGACCAATAGCAAACAAGGCAACTTTGATTTGCGGAAGAAGCATAATGCAAACATATATGTGATTCTATTCAAAAAGTATTATTGTTCATAGACTTAGAAAATCATAGCTTCATCTAGAAAATAACACTAATATCAGGCATACCTCACATATCACCAAGAAAGTAAACCTAAAAAGTGCACTACCATACTAATCTTCATTCCCTGTCTACTAAACCTGATTTAATTGACGCACAAACAATCTAATAGCCTCATCAAGGAAATAATACGAATACCAGAAAAGCATATCCAACTCCAAGGAAAACAGTAGTAATAAATGTTCATATTTACTAATACCACCTAATTGAGTCCAGTTAAAACACATAGAAACAAAAAAAATTTCTTAAGAGATAAAACAATAATAGCCAGGTCATAGCACAAATACATGAGAATCAGAAACCAAGACAACAAATCTCCTACCAAAAGAATTAACCCCATATTGACAGATTCCAAGAAGAATAACTCACAGAAAATAGCCGAGAAAGCCATACCCAAAAGAATGATTTTCAAAGCATGATCTTAATTATGATCTATACTATGAAAGAAGTTTGAGAGGAGTTAAATAACCACATCAAACACTTTGAAAAGGAACACAACAGGCACTTGGGGGCAATGAGATAAAGAGCTGAAGAAAAAATAGGCATAGAGCAGATAAAACAATCTCAAGCAGTGTTTTAAATTGAACCAAAAGAGAAGTTGTCTTCAACCCAGAACTCAATAGAGAATCTTATCAGCAGAACTAATAAACCAGAAAATAGAATATCAGATCTTGAAGACAAAGTGGAAGAACTAAGCAGTTTAATGGAAGGGTTATTAAAGCCAAAAAGGTACTTGAGAGGAATATTCAACAGTTATGGGACACTTTGAAGAAACCTAACATGCACATTCATGGAATACAGAACAAAAATACCAAAATACCACACTGGATGAAAAATTACAAATTAGCATGAAGGAAAACTTTCCACATATAAAGAAAGGAGGCCCATCAAAATACAAAAGGCATTCTGCACCCCAAATAGATATGAACAAAATAGAAACTCACCAAGGCAAATAATAGTCAAAACGCTACACATAAAAAGCAAAGAAAGGGTCTGGAGAGGTGGCTCAGGGGTTAAGCCTCCGCCTTGCAGGCGGAAGGTGCGGAGTTCGGATCCCAGATCCCACGTATAGACGCCAAGCAGAAGCGGGGGAGGACTGCGCTTCTGGTCCTGGTAGGGCGGAGCCTGTGACTCCCAGGGCAGAAGGCGGTGGAGGCGTCCAGGGTGGTTCGCAGATTCGTCCGTGGTTCTACACATACACAAGCACACACACACACACAGACACACACGCGCGCGCACACATACACACGGTTGAATAAATAATGATAATAATAAAAAAAATTTTTAAAGAAAAAAAAAAAAAGCAAAGAAAATGCCCTTTTGCACTCCACTCTGCTCCGACTGTCGGGACGCGCGGGCGCGGTCCAGCCGGGCCTCAACCCCGCGCCCTAGGTGGTAAGTCCCCACCCCGTGCACCGCCCACCAGGACCCCAGGTCGGCCCACAGGGACCCGGCTCTGACTCCCACCATCCAGCCGGAGCCGCGCGCGGGGCCGAGGGAGGAGGAGGACCTCCCCCTGCGCCCAGGCCCCGCCACAGCTGCCCTCGGGTTAAATAGCTCCAGGCCGTCGCCCCCATTCCCCCTTTGCACCCCATTCCGCTCCGTCGGTCAGGACGCACGCTGTCCAGGCGGGCCTCACCCCACGACCTAGGTAAGTCTCCACCCGCCCCGCCCACCAGGACCCCAGGCCAAATAATTCAATTTAGTGAAATTGAGAGATCTTAAGAGTTAAAATGACAATACCAAAGTCAAAGTGCAAATCCATGAGAAGCAACAATCAAGTAAACAAATTTCCCACTGAAGAAATTAATCCCATAATGTTAGACTCCAACAAGAACAAACCCACGGAAAAAGGCCAAGAAAGCCCCACCCAGGATAAAGACTTTCAAAATATGATCATTACCATGTTCAATACTATGAAAGAGGAAATCAGGGAGGAATTACATAATCGAATCAATCGCTTTGAAGAGGAACACAACAGACATCTGGAGGAGTTGAGAAAAACAGTGCAAGAAACAAAAAGTGGCATAGAGCAGTTAAAACAAACTCAAGCAGAGTTTAAAACTGAGCTAAAAGACAAGTTATCTATAACCCAGAACGCCACAGAGAGTCTTATCAACAGAACTAACGAAGCAGAAAACAGAATTTCAGACCTTGAAGATAAAGTGGGAGTACTAACCAACTCAATGGAAGAGGTTGTTAAAGCCAAAAAGATACTTGAGAGAAATATCCAAGAGATATGGGACACCCTGAAAAAGCCTAACATGCGTATTCATGGAATACCAGAGCAAGAATCTCAAAATACCACCCCTGAGGAAATTTTTCAAATGATCATCAAGGAAAACTTTCGTCATCTAAAAAAAGAGAGGCCCATCCATATACAAGAAGCATTCCGCACCCCAAACAGATACAACCAAAATAGAAGCACCCCACGGCAAATAATAGTTAAAACACTCCACATTCAAGATAAAGAACTGGTGCTGAGAACTTCAAGGGAGAAAAAACAAGTCACTTTTAAAGGTAAACCTATAAAAATAACAAATGACCTCTCAGTCGAAACAGTAAAAGCAAGAAGAGCTTGGAGAGACATACTTCAAGTATTGAATGAGCAAAAATGTCAACCCAGGCTGATTTACCCTGAAAAACTATCTGTCATGATTGAGGGAGAAAGAAAAATTTTCCAGCAAAGACAACTTTAAGGGATAAATGGCCACCAAACCAGGCCTTCAAAAAATGCTAGAAATGATACTGAAGCGTGAAGAAAAAAACAGGCATATCCAGGAGAACAGAAGGCAAGTATAACATCATTAAAAACGAAGCAATATACTTATAAAAGCTACTAAACATTATAAATGTCTGGAATTAACAATAGTTTCCACATTTTAACACTAAATTTTAATGGAATTAATTCACCGATCAAGAGACACAGATTACAAACTTGGATGAAAAATCACAATCCATCAATCTACTGCCTGCAGGAAACCCATCTCACCACAAAAGATAGGCACGCTCTAAAAATAAAAGGCTGGTCAACAATTCTACAAGCAAATGGAAGCAGAAAACAGGCAGGGGTAGCCATTATGCTATCAGACAAAGTGGGCTTCAAACCAAAGAAAATTATAAGAGACACGGATGGATACTACATTTTAGTCACAGGTACAATTCACCAGGAAGACTTCACAATACTGAACATATATGCACACAATACGGGCCCCTCCACATTCATTAAGAAAACCGTACAGCGTCTAAAGCAAGAAATCAACCCCCAAATGATAATTCTTGGGGACTTCAACACCGCCCTCTCAACATGGGATAGATCAACAGGTCAAAAGCTTAACAGAGACACTTTGGAACTTAATTAAACCCTGAAAGAAATGGACCTTACAGATCTCTATCGAACTTTCCACCCACGCACCAAAGAATACACATTTTTCTCAGCAGCACACGGAACTTTCTCCAAAATAGATCACATATTGGGCCACAAAATGAATCTACACATATACAAGAAAGTTGAATTCTAACCTGTGCTCTATCAGACCATCATGGCCTAAAGCTGGACATCCAAAACACATCAAACAAGAGAAAATACACTAACTCCTGGAAACTTAACACTATGATGCTGAATGAGAACTGGATTCAGGAAGAAATTAAAAAGGAAATTCAAGATTTCCTGAAAGTGAATGATAACGAAAATACAACTTACCAAAATCTCTGGGACACAATGAAAGCTGTTCTAAGAGGTAAGTTCATAGCTCTTAATGCCTATGTCAAAAAAATGGAAACATCAGAAATAAACAACTAAACAATGCAGCTTAAAGCTTTAGAGAAACTAGAGCAATCTGATCCCAAAAGTAGTAGAAGAGAGGAGATTAGCAAAATAAGGGGAGAAATATCTGAAATCGAGATTAAGAAAATGATAGAAAAAATCAACCAGTCAAAAAGCTGGTTCTTTGAAAAAATCAATAAGATTGATACACCCCTAGCTAAACTAACCAAAAACAAGAGAGAGAAAACCCAAATGAACAAAATTCGGAATGAACATGGAGTAATCACTACGGATACCCAAGAAATCCAGAGAATTATAACATCATATTTCAAAAACTTATACTCTGTGAAGTTTGACAACACAAAAGAGATGGATGAATTTCTAAGTAAGTACAACTTACCTAAATTGAATCAGGAAGTTGTGAATTATTTAAATAGTCCTGTAACATGTAAGGAAATTGAAGAAGTAATCTAGAATCTTCCCACCAAATAATGTCCTGGACCAGATGGATTCAGCACAGAGTTCTACCAGACATTTAAGGAGTTAATAACACCAATACTCCTTAAACTGTTCCATCAAATAGCAAAGGAAGGAACACTACCAAATTCCTTCTATGAAGCTAATATCGTTTTAATCCCAAAACCTAATAAAGATTCACTTAAAAAAGATCTCCCTGATGAACACAGACGCAAAGATTCTCAACAAAGTCTTAGCAAATCGGATTCAAAAACATATTAAAAAGATCATTCACGGGGACCAAGTAGGCTTCATCCCCGGCACACAAGGTTGGTTCAACATACGCAAGTCAATAAATGTAATTCATCATGTAAACCAGTCCAAAGTCCAAGACCACATGATACTCTCGATAGATGCAGAAAAAGCTTTTGACAAGATCCAACAGCCTTTTATGATCAAAACGCTAGAGACAGTAGGAATGGAAGGAAACTTTATCAATATAATAAAAGCTATATACAACAAGCCCACAGCAAGGATTATGCTCAATGGGGAATAATTGGAAGCATTCCCACTTCGATCAGGAACTAGACAAGGCTGTCCACTCTCACCACTTCTATTCAATATTGTACTTGAAGTCTTAGCTGAAGCCATAAGACAAGAAAGGGACATAAGAGTGATTCAAATCGGCAAGGAAGAAGTCAAGCTATCCCTATTTGCAGATGACATGATCTTATACCTGAGTGATCCCAAAAACTCCACCAGGAAGCTCCTGGAACTAATTGAGAAGTTCAGCAGGGTGGCAGGATACAAAACAAATGTGCAAAAATCAGAGGCCTTCCTATATGCCCAGAATGAAAGAAGTGAAAAAGCCTTGAGAGAAACAATACCATTTACTGTAGCTCCTAAAAAAATGAAATACCTTGGTATAAACCTAACCAAGGAGGTAAAAGACCTTTACAATGAAAACTTTAAAACCCTAAAGAAAGAAATTGCTGAAGACATCAGAAGGTGGAAAGACCTCCCATGCTCCTGGATTGGCAGAATCAACATCGTAAAAATGACCATCCTACCAAAGGCAATATACAGATTCAATGCTATACCAATTAAAATCCCAAAGCAATTCTTTAAAGAAGTTGACAAATTAATCTCAAAATTCATATGGAGCCACAAAAGACCCAGGATAGCAAAGACAATCCTGAGTAACAAAAACACTGCTGGAGGTATTACCATACCGAACCTTAGTCTATACTACAAATCCATAGTTATAAAAACAGCCTGGTACTGGCTTCAAAATAGACACACAGATCAATGGATAAGGACCCAGATAAAAGCCCACAAAAATACACCGTTTGATCTTCGACAAAGTGGCCCAAAGAATCCAATGAAAAAAGAACAGCATCTTCAACAAATGGTGCTGGCAAAACTGGATCTCCACATGCAGAAGATTAAAGCTGGACCCGTACTTGTCACCATGTACAAGACTTAATTCCAAATGGATCAAGGACCTTGATATCAGGCCAGAGACTATAAAAATCATAACTGAACGGATAGGGAACACCCTTGAGCTGCTTGGGCTAGGCCAACATTTCCTAAACAGACATCCAATGGCACAGTCACTGCTATCAACTCTCAACAGTTGGGATGTTGTGAAATTAAAGAGCTTCTGTTCAGATAAAGAGATTGTAACGTGAGCTCAAAGGCAACCCACAGAATGGGAGAAAATCTTCATTAACCACATATCTGATAGAGCTCTACTGTCCAGAATGTACAAAGAACTTAGAAAATTAAACATCAAGGAAACCAATGGCCCAATTAAAAAATGGGCCCTGGAAAATAAAAGAAATTTTACCAGAGATGAAATTAAAATGTCTAACATATATCTTAAAAAATATTCCACTTCTTTAGCCATCAGGGAAAGGCAAATCAAAACCTCCCTGACATATCATCTCGCCCCGGTCAGGATGGCAAACATCCACAATACAAACAAGTGCTGGAGAGGATGTGGAGGAAGAGGAACTCTGCTATATTGCTTGTGGGAATGCAGACTCATACAGCCATTCTGGTGAGCCATCTGGAGATTCTTAAAGAAATTAAAGATTGAAATGCCATATGACCCTGCTATTCCACTTTTGGGAATAACTCCCCATGCAGCAGAGTTTCGCCTCAATAGCACAAGCACGACTATGTTCATAGCAGCACTGTTTAAAATAGCAAAGTCATGGAATCAACCTAAATGTCCAACAGTTGACGAGTGGATAAGGAAACTGTGGTACATATATACAATGGAGTACTACTCAGCCATCAAAAATGATGAATTTCTGGAATTTGCTGGGAAATGGATGTCATTAGAAACAATTATATTAAGTGAAGTATCCCAATCCCAGAAAGTTAAGTGCCGTATGTACTCCCTAATAGGTGGCTCCTAGTACCAAACTCACCCAGCCCACATTGAGACACTCAAGGGTAAACCTATGTAATACGGTAATTGCAAGGATTGTGAACAGGAGGGATGGGGTTGGAGGGCCACACCAGACACAAGGAGAGAGGGGACCATGTTACAGCAGAGAAAATTGACCTCCAAGGAATGCAAGTAAGTAATGTGACACCTGGTTAAGTTCACAGACGTTCATTCCTGATCATGTACAACTGAGGGGGTATGATCTCACCAGAAGGGGAGGGCATATAGTCTGGCAGATGAAAAGAGATCATTTTGCAAATGGGTGACTGATCCCTCCCTCACCGAGGTTTCCTGCTTTTATTACATCTACCCTTCAATGTGCTATTATAACAAGACCCAGTTTAACAGTTTTTTGTCTCTGACCAGGGGGGTGACATACAGTGCCCATCAGGATGGAGTGAAGAACATTGCAGGAGCAGCAAAACTGCAAAAGAAAATCAACAAACCACAATCCAGAACTTCAGAGACTCTATATCATCCACATAGAACTAAGCCAGCCTAATCTCCCCCCATCCTGAAACTCAGGGACATCTGAGGAAGAGGGGGCAGTAAGATTTAAGAGCAAAAGGATGGGGGGAGCAATGATTTGAAGAGTCTCCACACTAGATAGGGCTGAAGCAATCATAATAGGACTTTGCATGCACTGCGCCTTGTCCATCACACTATTGACCTCACAAACTCTAACATTGGTAAAGGCACCAAGATCCTTGGAGGCAAAGGATTGATGGCCACGGAAGTGTTCCTATGTTTAAGGGGAACACGAGAAAGGGTTCAGGGAAATGCCACTGGGTCCTTTTATGTCATCGGAAAGGAGGACCAAGAGGAGAGTTAGGCATACACAATAAAGGACTCTCTGGGAATTGGGGGAGAGGCACTGGGAGATGGGGAGGGAGGGAGGGGGAGCAGGGGGTTCGGGGGGAGAAGGAGGGTGGAGGGAACTGGTCTACCTATTAAGTTTGTATGAGCGGAAATTATAATAAAAAATGTTTAAAAAAATGTGCCCAGAGTTTGAGCACTCAACCATCAAGTTGAAACTTGCGTATGAATAAGACATAATGCATAAAATGTGTCAGAACCAGTTCCTACTCACGCATCCATTCACTCACTCAAACACACAGATGCTGGCTGTGATGAAAGTAGGTTCCAGCCGTCCCCATCTCCGCCTCTACCCCCAGAGACTCAGCACGGGACGGGGAGATTGTCAGAAACAGATCTCAGTTTATTGGAGGGAGAAAAGGAACTTTTATAGACAAAGGCCACCAAGGCGTGAAATGGGCATACAAATGTGTCACAAAACAATACATCCTACAGGTGCTAATGGTCAAGTTAAATGTCACTCAACACCAGAGGTAGGTAGATACCTGAAAGCCAATTAAGGCTCTCTTTGAAGTGATCAGTTTATGCCCCAGACCCTTGCCCTCAGTGCCATCTTTAGTCCCATGTGCTCGGCCATGCCCTGGGGCAAATCTTGGGCGGGCCCAACAATTCCCCCTTTTGTTTTTGTATGAGATGGTCCAGGAGGCTACTGGCGACCAGGCAGACCAAATGGTCTTGAGTGATTGTGCCTGTCTTAGGCGTGAAAAAACCTCCCACCGTGGTCTGACCCATCATGGGATCTTGTAGTCTCCAGATATAATACTGCAAGTCCTATCTTAGGTTGGTCCACAGCTGGGCTTCCACTTGCTTGTCTCTGGCTACCAGTCCTCTCTATGAGGTTGGCTTTACCAACCTTGTGGGTTTGAGCCGTATTTAAAGGCCTGTATCACACATTGGACATGTAATGCACTTGACAAGTTAGCTAGACCAGAGAGATTTTTCCATTGGGCAGGAGTCATGCATATGGCAAAGAAGACAGGTTGGCATCAGCACCAGGCATGGCAGCAGGTGACTTTTTGGGGTCGTGGCAGGGATGTTCAAGGGCTATAAGTGCCTGTACCATGGTCTAATTGATGGAGCACTGCTGAAAGATGTGCTGAAAAAACACTTAAGCCATATAGTTATTAAAAGAACAATTTTTTTTTAGATGTTAGATCAAACCCAGATTGACTCCATCCAGGCAAGTTATCACTCAGGCCTATAAGGATCACAGTTAACATCTTCCTTGAGCACATCGTGAATAGTTTCCTGACAGAAAGTTAGGTGGATAAGCTTCCCAGTGTCTTTGGAACCTCAATTTAAGTTGTCCTTTTGTGAAAATTTAAAATTTAAAACGTTGATGGTAAATAATACCAACCCCAGCTGTTGGTGCAGGCTTACTCCCCCTTTTTGTTTTTGTAATTAGGCCTTTAAATATTGGTGATTTCTTTTAAAAATGGCTTGTCCTCCTGATCAAATTTCGATCTACAGTCTCTTCTCCAGTGAAGCCCTCTGCAGCACCTAGGGCATGGAATTGTAGGGGGATTAGCCCCTCCTACCTCCCTTGGCTTCCCTTCCTTGCCCTGGGGACACTCCCTCCTGAAATGCCCCACCTGGCCACAATGAAAACAAACTCCATCGTTTCCCCTCCCCTCTTGGCCCTGCAGGTTCTGTGTCAGCCAGTGCCTTTGTCTGTCTCTGGTGTTTTTGAGTCCCCACATCCTGGGAAGCAATAATCCAGGTGCTCATGGATCTCTCCTTAAGACCTGCACATGCTATTTTGTGGTCCCCATTCATCCCTTCCCATACCAGCAATTTAGCAAATTGTTCCCTTAGGGGGATTGGGGGAAGTTTACCACGGAGGCTTTTTTCCACCTGGTCAATGAACCAGGGGAGGGTCTCACCCGGTTTTTGTATAATGCCTGCTAAAGGCATTTCAGAAGGACCTTCATAGCTTTTTCCATGCCGCTAAACCTATCAAGCGGACTTGGTCTTGGTATGGGCTTCCATGGCTGCCTGCTGGACCCCACATTCTTTCTTAAATAGTGCTGCCCACTTAATGAATATGGGACTGGGAAGCACCGCTTTGGCCATATCCATCCAGTCCTTAGTAGTACAGGGTTGGTGAGCTAGATCTTGAAGGAGGGCCTCAACCCATGGAGAATTTGGACCATCCTCTAGCACGGCCCTCTTTAATTCTTTTAAATCTTTTGCTTCCCAAAGATACCACACTGTAGGGCGATTGCTCCCTGGATTTAAGTTTATAGGATAGGCTTGTACTTGATACGCCTCAGCATATGTGGGCTCCAGCCCTGGGTTCCCTGCTCTAACCTGGCGGGACCCAGTGTGCCCGTGCACGGACTCAGGATGGATTTTTGTTATGGGGTATGGAGGTGGGTCTCCTTCTAATCCTTCTCCATCCCTTTCTCTCCCTAACAGAATTAAATCTGGATACCAGGGACCACTCCCTGTTCTCGGAGCGCTCTTAACCTGTTCCCTTTGATAAAGGGAGCAGGGCACTTTCTCACGCAACTTTCCTACATCCTTTCTGGGCTCTCGGAGCAGGCCCCGCCCTTCCTCACCAAGCAGCTGTTCCTCATGGCCCTCCCAAATGGGAAGCTCTGCTCCCTCAGGCATCGACTTGTCCCTGCATGCCGGCCCACATGCTGGTCTGCCTCTGTGAACCTCTGCCCCCCGGCTGTGTGCAGCCTCGTGGCAGCCATGTAAGGCTCCCCCACTGCATAGTTCCACATCCATGTGTTGCCCCGCTACAGCCATGGGCAGTCTCTCCACTGCTGCTGGTAGCAGCTTCGGTACCAGTACCGCACGCCCCTGTCGCAGCCCATAACTCTGTGTAACGTTCTCGGTGCTCACAGTGATGGGTTATCATTCTCTAAACAGCAGGCATGCCCACCATCCCCATGGTTTCCTGCACCCTGCCATGGTCTAGCAGACTCCCTGCACAGCCCCGGCTCAGCAGGCCCATGCCACTTGGCATCTCCATATGTAGCAGCTTATTTGTTCCCCTGTACCCCAGGCCCACATGGCTTGATGGCAGAGCCCCCTGAGGGGCACCCAGGATAGCTTGTTGGCTCCAACTCCCTGGAGCCATGCTACAGAAGGGCTCTGGCCCCTCCCTCTCTATCTGCACCCTTTGCTCCTGTGCGGGCTGAATTGGATTGGGAAGAAAAGCCATCTTGAGCACAGAAATTGTGTAATAAGATTCCACAGATAGCGGTATATTCTGATTTTTTTCTCGCTCTCTGGCTAGACCTTCTATTTTATTCCACGTGTCCCATGAAAATATATTGATGACCCAAGCCCACGGAGCCAACTCAAGAGTCAATTCCCACACTCTGGCAATGCCTGGATCAGAAACCCGTGACTCCTTAATATGGACTTGAGTGCTGATGGCACTGGATCTAGTCTGCACGTTGAATTCCCCATATTTCCCAAGTTTTCACTTACCCCAAAGCCTGCTTAGCTTCGTCCGATTTCAGAAGTGTCCCTTTGTGGTCACCACTTGTGGGAACCAGTGCCCACTCACGCACTCATTCACTCACTCATACACACAGCTGCTGGCTGTGATGAAAGCAGGTTCCAGCCGTCCCCACCTCCGCCTCTACCCCCAGAGACTCAGCACGGGACGGGGAGATTGTCAGAAGCAGATCTCAGTTTATTGGAGGGAGAAAAGGAACTTTTATAGACAAAGGCCACCAAGGCGTGAAATGGGCATACAAATGTGTCACAGAACAATACATCCTACAGGTGCTAATGGTCAAGTTCAATGTCACTCAGCACAGGGGGTAGGTAGATTCTACCTGAAAGCTAATTAGGACTCTCTATGAAGTGATCAGGTTATGCCCAAGACCCTTGCCCTCAGCGCCATCTTTAGTCCCATGTGCTCGGCCATGCCCTGGGGCAAATCCTGGGTGGACCATGAAATCTGTCTAGACATACAGAGAGAAAACTTAGGCCCATTGAGTTACATTCCAGTACAAATATACAAACCATGTCAGCAATTATTGAACATAGAGACTGTTTTTTCTCTTTGTGTCTTATATGAGCTGCCCAATCCTATTCGCTATGGCTACAGAAGCAAATAGGACATTTCCATAGTCCTTCAGGAGGGCATGAGGCCTCATTATGTTTTCTCATGTGCATGATGAAATGCTGACTGATTCAACTTTATGCAGGTCCCATACATCCCAAAGTGTGTCAATAGAATGTCTAGGTCTTAACTAGATGTCTTCTCGCTGTGCAACAACACATCCTCTGGCTCTTACAATCTCAGAATTACTGAGGTAAAATATTTATTGGTGAATGAGGACTAGATCACAATCTGGCAATTTTATTTTGGATCCTGTGCACTGTGACATTTATGTGCTTTTAGGAAAATGGTCAGTGATATATTTGTAAAGACTGTGGTCTCACCATAAAGAGCTGATATTAATAAAGGTGGGATAGAATAAGAATAAATGCAGATTCTTCATCTTGCATATTATCTAGGGGCCAAAAATGAGAAAGCAAGTTAAAAAACAAAAGTGTTAAAGTCTAGGCTTTAGGTTACAACTTTGATACAGAAGAGAGAAAACCATCATACAGATTATGTACTTAGTGATGTCTCACTGCAGAAAAATGATGTTCAAGGAAAAGAGCCTCAGGTCATCAGAAATGTCATCAAACAAGAAATGAAAAGTGCCCTGAAATTCTGGCATGAGACAAGTCTGAGTGCACAGAGCAGAGAAGAGGGTAGGAAACTCTCCATCCCTGGAACAAACACTGCATGACACGAGGCAGTAAGAAAATCAGTTTCTGTTGGAATAACTCGGGAGCCAGTGGGGACATGTGGTCATGAAAGTTAAGGTCCTCATTCAAACCAGAGGAGAACAGAGAAGGATTGGAATTAATAACAGGAAAAAACACGAGAGGCTTGCCACTTGAAGCTCAATTCACTGTGGAGATGGATCTGTGCTCACAGGTGTGTTCATAAAGAAGATAATGTAGAGACCACCGGACATGTAAAAGGCATTTATGTGGTTTCATGAACTCCATGTTGACATATGCTATTGATGAGGTAATAGATATGCTCACAGTTTTGAATGATTTTCATTAGAATGAAACTAAGGTTTACAATGTGCTAAAGCCTTCCAGTGTGTGTGGAAGCCAGGGAGTCATTATAAGAGGGAAGGCATATTAAAAGTCTACTCAGGCCAATTGACAGAAAATGAGACAAAATTTCTGTCAAGCCAGAGTTTAAAGGGAAAATTAGCAAAAATAAAAGTTCAATTTTGTGAACATCTAAAATGGTTTTAAGTCTGAACAGTAATTACTAAAGACATGAATGACAGAAGGGCACAAGTAAACATAACAAAATTTCTCCTAGTAGTACACAAATGACCTCAACCCTCCATGAACATGTCTCTCCTGCCAGTTAACACACTGGAAGTTCACTTTCTGCAGCCAGGTGTGGCTGGTGGAGAGGTGGTGGCCGCAGTGGTGATTTGGAGCCTGTTAGACCAAAGGAGTGAGATGAGATGTAGGATGTGTGAGGTGGAAGAACATGGACCCACAGCTCCTGACTCTGGGCAGACCAAGCAACACAAAGCAATCCCACAAAGACTGCTAGAGATGAGAAAAAAATTGCAGGAGTCATGAAACAGGATTCCAGAATGAGGAGGCTGGATGATTCACGGAGAATTATACTAGAATACCTAGGGCTTGAGAGGGAAATGCTGTATATCCATGGCTCTGTGCCCAATACTAATTCTTTTTGAACAAATAATTGAGCAAATGCTGAGGAAAAAAATGCCTTGTATTCAAACTGTTTGTTTTCCTTCAGATACCAAAAACCAAGACAGTCACCATTTGCGTGTGGGAGCTGGCAGTGGAGTGGCAGTTGTCCTGTCCATCCTCTTCATACAATCTTTCTCCTAAAATATGGTCTCCTCATGCAGACCTATGCAGAGTTAATGGATATAAAACAAGAGTCTGAATCATTGTCAAAAACAAGCAGCAGAGACCTGTCCATCATCATTCCCTTTAATTTTCTGGACCTCATTTAATATTATTATTTTTAATACTTGCTTTGTTTCTATAATCTCATGATAGTTGACATGTTATTCTACTTTCTTGGCACTCTGGGTACTATTGTTCATGTAGAATCTAATTCACATGACTATAGTGAAGTATTAGTTCTTGATGCCTGAATTTAATGTTCTTTAAAAAGATGCTTTTGTTTTATTAGCAAGAAAGATGAGAGTGGTACAGAGAGAGATAACATGTCATGGTGCCTGGGGAGGTCAGAGAATAATTTTTTGGGGATTCAGTCCTCTCCTTCCATAGTTGTGCTTCACCAGATTAAATTCACACAGTCAGGATTGTGAACAGATGCCTTCCCCATTGGTCTGTCTCACCATCCTCTTCTTTTCATGTTCTTAAACCATTAAGCAAGTGAGTAAGGAACAGAAATGCACATGAACTGTCTTGTTCTCATTTTGACTTTCAAGAATAACAGCAGATTTGGTAGCTCTTTGTCGGTGAGGGGGCAAGCAGCACAGTGGTTCATTTCCTAGAGAAAGTTCTGGATTCATTGTTCTCCTTCTCACTCCTTCCTCTGCACCTGAGCACTTACGATGAGAGCCAAGGCCACAACCCATTTTCCAGATTGACCGTTTTCTTGCCATCTCATTATTCTCCAATCATGAAATACATGTTGTTCTCCTGGTTTCATTCCTGATATAGAAATATTTCATAGTTTTTCACATGCATGGAAATGTGGTCCCTTCTCAACACAGCTGCATCCATCTGATATTTGCATGTAGTTCCCCATGGAGGACCTTCCCTGCAAGTTAGAGATGAAAGCTCAACTTTAATATTGCTGGACTGAACACACTTTTCAATTCACATTCAAAAAATGAAATGCTCTGTTCACCTCCTGGGGCTGCTAATTCTCTGGGTTCCTGGTATGGAAGGAGAGATTAGGAAGGAGAATCCAGAGGCAAGGTAAGCTCTGGGGCTGCACTGGTTCTCAGGAGCTTACTAAAGTCCATGCAAGATTTGACATACACATCTAGGGATGGGGGGGGGCACTGAGAGATAGGAAGGGAGGAGTGGGGAAAGGAAGGGGAAAAGGGAGGAGAGAGCTAGGGGATCCAGGGAGGGTTGGAGGGAGGAAGGGGACCAGTGTACCTATTAAGTTTATATGAGCAGAAATAAATAAATTAATTAATTCAAAAAAAGATATGACAGATCTTGTCTTCCAGGATGGCCTTTTGAGGTTTAGTGCTATGAGAGAGAGAGTCCAGAGGTGACAGCACCTGGGTTTTGGTAAAGATCTGGCACTCATTAAATAGGTGGTATAGGTCATAGCTAAAGTCCCTTTAAAGCCTTTACGGATAAAGAATTTGTGATATGAGGAAATATTTCATAGAAAAACATAAAGATCTCAAGTGAAATGTGTAGCGTAGTATAAAGTTCATTGTAATTATGACTCAGAAAGTTTGTTCAAGACTCTGCACTTCTCATCTTGTTTCAGTTTCCAGTGCTTATGTTATGATGAGCCAGACTCCTCTGTCACTGACTGTATTAGTTGGGTTTTCTAAAGAAACAGAATTTATAGAATGTAATACATATATAAATTTATTAAAATAACTCACAATAAAAAATAGTATCCTTCAATGTAGCCTCCCACAGCTGCCTCGTTCTTGACTGAAATGGTCCACAAAGCCAAAAGATCCCAAGAAGGTCCCAAGCCTTTACTTCTCTGGAGGGTTGAAGCTGATGAGTTCCAACATCATGAAGAACAGCTGGACTCTGAGGTCAGCAATGAACAGCAGCGAACAGCAGCAAGGCCTAGAGGCCAGGCTCCAAAGGCATCGGGAACAGCAGCAACATTGTGGAAAACATAAAGCTCCAAGTCAGCCAAGGACAGAGGCAGCAGCAGCAGCAACAAAGAAGGCCTGGACACTCTCAAAGTGAACTATGATTCCAGAGTTGACTGCACAGTAAATCAATACAGGATAAGGGAAGAGTAAGACCCTCCTCCTTGCACTTCCTATCATCTGGTCCAACACTGGAAAGTACCACCCACTATGGGCTGGGTTTTCCACAACAATCAAGCAAGTACCTACAGACTTGTTCAGGGGCCATTCCAACTATTAACCCTTCAGAGCTGTGTCCCGAACAGTCAGCAACTGTCAAGTTGACAGCACAATGCAACCATAACACTACTTGTCACTCTTGGAGAGCTAGGCTACATCCCATGCAGGCCTAGTCAGAACATCAGACATCCTGAGAGAAATACCAATTTGAATTGGTTCTTGCATATGCCAGAACAGGCTCCAGAACTCCTGATCTATTGATTTTCTAAGCAGATGATTGGGGTCCCAGTGAGATTCAGTGGCAGTAGATCAAGACGGATTTCACACTCAAAATCAGCAGGGTGGAGTCTGAGGATTCTGGGTTTATTACTTCTATCAAGGTTTATATTTACCTTTCACAGTGACACAGGCGCTAACAAAAATTTCCTAGCAAGTAAACATTGCATCTGTTCGAAATAGAGCTAATCAAGAAGTTGTGGCAGTTGGCTGCAGTTAGCCTCTGAACCATGAGTCCCTTCGTTAAACCTCAATGTCAACATGTTCTGACTTTGACAACTGCAACAGATGTGATATTGTAGTGGTCGAGCGATTCTCAGCAATCATGCATGGTAGAAGTAAAGCTGAATGAATGTTCATCTTAATCCAACAAGACTTGCTGACATTCATCCCTCAATTAAAAGTATTCACAACAGCTGACAGGCAATTGAGACACCCATCCACTGTCTGCTGGGTCTGCCCTGTCCCAGCTGCAATGAATTCAGAGGTGCAACTGCTGTGTTGTGTCCGGAAGACTCTGTTCACAATACTCCTTGAGACACCTTGGCTCTTTCATTCATTTCACCTCCTCTGAGCCTTGATGAGGATAATATTTTTGTCCTGTCTAAGGCTGATCACTGCACAGAAATTTATTCACGGCACTTTGTCTCAGTGTGAGAATCTTCACTAACAGTTCCCATTGCAATTGAAGTTTCCCTGATCTGATGAAGGCTGAGATCAGCACTAATCTATGAGAATAGATTTAAAGATGTAAAAGGCATTTTGATATCAAGTCTGTTTAACAAACACCAGGAGAAACCTCCCCATCTTGCCCCAACTGCTTATGACATCATCATGGTATCTTCATCTAAGCTACTGTGTTTTAGTTCCTTCTATATACAGCCAACGTGTCTCATCAGAAAATTTCTGGTCACCTGCATAACAACCATGCCACAATTACACCAATAGGCATATCTTTCTAGACAGATCATTATTATACTTCATAGTTATGATCTGGGAAGATTCACTAGCATCTTTCCTCCTCCAACTGTTAGCATTGTAGAGCCAGAAGGAAAGAAACTTTCAGTTCATTTTGAACTTGATCTCCAATGAAAATGTGTGATGTTTCCAGTAACATATGCTTATGACCCAGCTCTGGTGGGCAACACAGTGCAATGCCAATATCCTGCGTTGTTGGAGAGTGGTTCCATTAGTCTATATGACCAATAGCAAACAAGGCAACTTTGATTTGCGGAAGAAGCATAATGCAAACATATATGTGATTCTATTCAAAAAGTATTATTGTTCATAGACTTAGAAAATCATAGCTTCATCTAGAAAATAACACTAATATCAGGCATACCTCACATATCACCAAGAAAGTAAACCTAAAAAGTGCACTACCATACTAATCTTCATTCCCTGTCTACTAAACCTGATTTAATTGACGCACAAACAATCTAATAGCCTCATCAAGGAAATAATACGAATACCAGAAAAGCATATCCAACTCCAAGGAAAACAGTAGTAATAAATGTTCATATTTACTAATACCACCTAATTGAGTCCAGTTAAAACACATAGAAACAAAAAAAATTTCTTAAGAGATAAAACAATAATAGCCAGGTCATAGCACAAATACATGAGAATCAGAAACCAAGACAACAAATCTCCTACCAAAAGAATTAACCCCATATTGACAGATTCCAAGAAGAATAACTCACAGAAAATAGCCGAGAAAGCCATACCCAAAAGAATGATTTTCAAAGCATGATCTTAATTATGATCTATACTATGAAAGAAGTTTGAGAGGAGTTAAATAACCACATCAAACACTTTGAAAAGGAACACAACAGGCACTTGGGGGCAATGAGATAAAGAGCTGAAGAAAAAATAGGCATAGAGCAGATAAAACAATCTCAAGCAGTGTTTTAAATTGAACCAAAAGAGAAGTTGTCTTCAACCCAGAACTCAATAGAGAATCTTATCAGCAGAACTAATAAACCAGAAAATAGAATATCAGATCTTGAAGACAAAGTGGAAGAACTAAGCAGTTTAATGGAAGGGTTATTAAAGCCAAAAAGGTACTTGAGAGGAATATTCAACAGTTATGGGACACTTTGAAGAAACCTAACATGCACATTCATGGAATACAGAACAAAAATACCAAAATACCACACTGGATGAAAAATTACAAATTAGCATGAAGGAAAACTTTCCACATATAAAGAAAGGAGGCCCATCAAAATACAAAAGGCATTCTGCACCCCAAATAGATATGAACAAATAGAAACTCACCAAGGCAAATAATAGTCAAAACGCTACACATAAAAAGCAAAGAAAGGGTCTGGAGAGGTGGCTCAGGGGTTAAGCCTCCGCCTTGCAGGCGGAAGGTGCGGAGTTCGGATCCCAGATCCCACGTATAGACGCCAAGCAGAAGCGGGGGAGGACTGCGCTTCTGGTCCTGGTAGGGCGGAGCCTGTGACTCCCAGGGCAGAAGGCGGTGGAGGCGTCCAGGGTGGTTCGCAGATTCGTCCGTGGTTCTACACATACACAAGCACACACACACACACAGACACACACGCGCGCGCACACATACACACGGTTGAATAAATAATGATAATAATAAAAAAATTTTTAAAGAAAAAAAAAAAAAGCAAAGAAAATGCCCTTTTGCACTCCACTCTGCTCCGACTGTCGGGACGCGCGGGCGCGGTCCAGCCGGGCCTCAACCCCGCGCCCTAGGTGGTAAGTCCCCACCCCGTGCACCGCCCACCAGGACCCCAGGTCGGCCCACAGGGACCCGGCTCTGACTCCACCATCCAGCCGGAGCCGCGCGCGGGGCCGAGGGAGGAGGAGGACCTCCCCCTGCGCCCAGGCCCCGCCACAGCTGCCCTCGGGTTAAATAGCTCCAGGCCGTCGCCCCCATTCCCCCTTTGCACCCCATTCCGCTCCGTCGGTCAGGACGCACGCTGTCCAGGCGGGCCTCACCCCACGACCTAGGTAAGTCTCCACCCGCCCCGCCCACCAGGACCCCAGGCCAAATAATTCAATTTAGTGAAATTGAGAGATCTTAAGAGTTAAAATGACAATACCAAAGTCAAAGTGCAAATCCATGAGAAGCAACAATCAAGTAAACAAATTTCCCACTGAAGAAATTAATCCCATAATGTTAGACTCCAACAAGAACAAACCCACGGAAAAAGGCCAAGAAAGCCCCACCCAGGATAAAGACTTTCAAAATATGATCATTACCATGTTCAATACTATGAAAGAGGAAATCAGGGAGGAATTACATAATCGAATCAATCGCTTTGAAGAGGAACACAACAGACATCTGGAGGAGTTGAGAAAAACAGTGCAAGAAACAAAAAGTGGCATAGAGCAGTTAAAACAAACTCAAGCAGAGTTTAAAACTGAGCTAAAAGACAAGTTATCTATAACCCAGAACGCCACAGAGAGTCTTATCAACAGAACTAACGAAGCAGAAAACAGAATTTCAGACCTTGAAGATAAAGTGGGAGTACTAACCAACTCAATGGAAGAGGTTGTTAAAGCCAAAAAGATACTTGAGAGAAATATCCAAGAGATATGGGACACCCTGAAAAAGCCTAACATGCGTATTCATGGAATACCAGAGCAAGAATCTCAAAATACCACCCCTGAGGAAATTTTTCAAATGATCATCAAGGAAAACTTTCGTCATCTAAAAAAAGAGAGGCCCATCCATATACAAGAAGCATTCCGCACCCCAAACAGATACAACCAAAATAGAAGCACCCCACGGCAAATAATAGTTAAAACACTCCACATTCAAGATAAAGAACTGGTGCTGAGAACTTCAAGGGAGAAAAAACAAGTCACTTTTAAAGGTAAACCTATAAAAATAACAAATGACCTCTCAGTCGAAACAGTAAAAGCAAGAAGAGCTTGGAGAGACATACTTCAAGTATTGAATGAGCAAAAATGTCAACCCAGGCTGATTTACCCTGAAAAACTATCTGTCATGATTGAGGGAGAAAGAAAAATTTTCCAGCAAAGACAACTTTAAGGGATAAATGGCCACCAAACCAGGCCTTCAAAAAATGCTAGAAATGATACTGAAGCGTGAAGAAAAAAACAGGCATATCCAGGAGAACAGAAGGCAAGTATAACATCATTAAAAACGAAGCAATATACTTATAAAAGCTACTAAACATTATAAATGTCTGGAATTAACAATAGTTTCCACATTTTAACACTAAATTTTAATGGAATTAATTCACCGATCAAGAGACACAGATTACAAACTTGGATGAAAAATCACAATCCATCAATCTACTGCCTGCAGGAAACCCATCTCACCACAAAAGATAGGCACGCTCTAAAAATAAAAGGCTGGTCAACAATTCTACAAGCAAATGGAAGCAGAAAACAGGCAGGGGTAGCCATTATGCTATCAGACAAAGTGGGCTTCAAACCAAAGAAAATTATAAGAGACACGGATGGATACTACATTTTAGTCACAGGTACAATTCACCAGGAAGACTTCACAATACTGAACATATATGCACACAATACGGGCCCCTCCACATTCATTAAGAAAACCGTACAGCGTCTAAAGCAAGAAATCAACCCCCAAATGATAATTCTTGGGGACTTCAACACCGCCCTCTCAACATGGGATAGATCAACAGGTCAAAAGCTTAACAGAGACACTTTGGAACTTAATTAAACCCTGAAAGAAATGGACCTTACAGATCTCTATCGAACTTTCCACCCACGCACCAAAGAATACACATTTTTCTCAGCAGCACACGGAACTTTCTCCAAAATAGATCACATATTGGGCCACAAAATGAATCTACACATATACAAGAAAGTTGAATTCTAACCTGTGCTCTATCAGACCATCATGGCCTAAAGCTGGACATCCAAAACACATCAAACAAGAGAAAATACACTAACTCCTGGAAACTTAACACTATGATGCTGAATGAGAACTGGATTCAGGAAGAAATTAAAAAGGAAATTCAAGATTTCCTGAAAGTGAATGATAACGAAAATACAACTTACCAAAATCTCTGGGACACAATGAAAGCTGTTCTAAGAGGTAAGTTCATAGCTCTTAATGCCTATGTCAAAAAAATGGAAACATCAGAAATAAACAACTAAACAATGCAGCTTAAAGCTTTAGAGAAACTAGAGCAATCTGATCCCAAAAGTAGTAGAAGAGAGGAGATTAGCAAAATAAGGGGAGAAATATCTGAAATCGAGATTAAGAAAATGATAGAAAAAATCAACCAGTCAAAAAGCTGGTTCTTTGAAAAAATCAATAAGATTGATACACCCCTAGCTAAACTAACCAAAAACAAGAGAGAGAAAACCCAAATGAACAAAATTCGGAATGAACATGGAGTAATCACTACGGATACCCAAGAAATCCAGAGAATTATAACATCATATTTCAAAAACTTATACTCTGTGAAGTTTGACAACACAAAAGAGATGGATGAATTTCTAAGTAAGTACAACTTACCTAAATTGAATCAGGAAGTTGTGAATTATTTAAATAGTCCTGTAACATGTAAGGAAATTGAAGAAGTAATCTAGAATCTTCCCACCAAATAATGTCCTGGACCAGATGGATTCAGCACAGAGTTCTACCAGACATTTAAGGAGTTAATAACACCAATACTCCTTAAACTGTTCCATCAAATAGCAAAGGAAGGAACACTACCAACTTCCTTCTATGAAGCTAATATTGTTTTAATCCCAAAACCTAATAAAGATTCACTTAAAAAAGATCTCCCTGATGAACACAGACGCAAAGATTCTCAACAAAGTCTTAGCAAATCGGATTCAAAAACATATTAAAAAGATCATTCACGGGGACCAAGTAGGCTTCATCCCCGGCACACAAGGTTGGTTCAACATACGCAAGTCAATAAATGTAATTCATCATGTAAACCAGTCCAAAGTCCAAGACCACATGATACTCTCGATAGATGCAGAAAAAGCTTTTGACAAGATCCAACAGCCTTTTATGATCAAAACGCTAGAGACAGTAGGAATGGAAGGAAACTTTATCAATATAATAAAAGCTATATACAACAAGCCCACAGCAAGGATTATGCTCAATGGGGAATAATTGGAAGCATTCCCACTTCGATCAGGAACTAGACAAGGCTGTCCACTCTCACCACTTCTATTCAATATTGTACTTGAAGTCTTAGCTGAAGCCATAAGACAAGAAAGGGACATAAGAGTGATTCAAATCGGCAAGGAAGAAGTCAAGCTATCCCTATTTGCAGATGACATGATCTTATACCTGAGTGATCCCAAAAACTCCACCAGGAAGCTCCTGGAACTAATTGAGAAGTTCAGCAGGGTGGCAGGATACAAAACAAATGTGCAAAAATCAGAGGCCTTCCTATATGCCCAGAATGAAAGAAGTGAAAAAGCCTTGAGAGAAACAATACCATTTACTGTAGCTCCTAAAAAAATGAAATACCTTGGTATAAACCTAACCAAGGAGGTAAAAGACCTTTACAATGAAAACTTTAAAACCCTAAAGAAAGAAATAGCAGAAGACACCAGAAGGTGGAAAGACCTCCCTTGTTCCTGGATTGGCAGAATCAACATCGTGAAAATGACCATCCTACCAAAGGCAATATACAGATTCAATGCTATACCAATCAAAATCCCAAAGCAATTATTCAAAGAAGTTGACCAAACAATCTCAAAGTTCACATGGAGGCACAAAAGACCCAGGATAGCAAAAACAATCCTGAGTAACAAAAACACTGCTGGAGGTATAACCATACCAAACCTTAGTCTATACTACAAATCCATAGTTGTAAAGAGAGCCTGGTACTGGCTCCAAAATAGACATACAGATCAATGGATAAGGATTGAAGATCCAGATATAAGCCCACAAAGTTACAGCCATTTGGTCTTTGACAAAGGGGCCCAAAGAATCCAATGGAAAAAGAACAGCATCTTCAACAAATGGTGCTGGCAAAACTGGATCTCCACATGCAGAAGATTAAAGCTGGACCCGTACTTCTCACCATGTACAAGACTTAATTCCAAATGGATCAAGGACCTTGATATCAGGCCAGAGACTATAAAAATCATAGTTGAAAGGATAGGGAACTCCCTCGAGCTGATTGGACTAGGCCCACAGTTCCTAAGCAGACATCCAATGGCACAGTCACTGCTACCAACTCTCAACAGTTGGGATCTTGTGAAATTAAAGAGCTTCTGTTCAGATAAAGAGATTGTAACACGAGCTCAAAGGCAACCCACAGAATGGGAGAAAATCTTCACTAACCACATACCTGATAGAGCTCTATTTTCCAGAGTGCACAAAGAACTTAGAAAACTAAAAACCAAGGAAACCAATGGCCCAATTAAAAAATGGGCCCTGGAACTTAAAAGAAACTTTACCAGGGATGAAATTAAAATGTCTAACAAATATCTTTAAAAATGCTCCACTTCTTTAGCCATCAGGGAAATGCAAATCAAAACTTCCCTGAGATATCATCTCACCCCGGTCAGGATGGCAAAAATCCACAATACTAACAACGACAAATGCTGGAGAGGATGTGGAGAGAGGGGAACTCTCCTACATTGCTGGTGGGAATGCAGGCTCATACAGTCACTCTGGCGAGCCGTCTGGAGATTCTTAAAAAAATTAAAGATTGAAATGCCATAGGACCCTGCTATTCCACTTTTGGGAATAACCCCCCATACAGCAGAGGTTCACCTCGATAGCACAAGCACGACCATGTTCATAGCAGCACTGTTTACAATAGCAAAGTCATGGAATCAGCCCAAATGTCCAACAGTTGACGAGTGGATAAGGAAACAGTGGTACATCTATACAATGGAGTACTACTCAGCCATCAAAAATGATGAATTACTGGAATTTGCTGGGAAATGGATGTCATTAGAAACAATTATATTAAGTGAAGTAACCCAGACCCAGAAAATTAAGCGCCGTATGTACTCCTTAATAGGTGGTTCCTAGTACCAAACCCACCCAGCCCACCTAGAGACCGTAATTCCAAGGATTATGAACAGGAGGGATGGGGTAGGAGGGCCACACCAGAACCAAGGAGAGAAGGGACCATGTTACAGCAGGGAAAATAGGCCTCCACCAAGGACCCAAATAAGTAATGAGACATCTGATTAAGTTCACAGACTTTTGTTCCTGATCATTTACTACTGAGGGGGTGTGATCTCACCAGAAGAGGAGGGCATATAGTCTGGTAGATAAAAAGTAACCATTTTGCAAATGGGTGATAGACCCCTCCCTCACTGTGGTTTCCCACTTTTATTACATCTACCTTTGAATGTGCTTTTATCACAAGACTCTAACAGCTTTTTGTCTCTGGCCAGGGGGTAACATACAATGCCCACCAGGATGGAGTGAAGGGCATTGCAGGAGCAGCAAAACTGCAAAAGAAAATCAACAAACCACAATCCAGAACTTCAGAGACTCTATATCAACCATCTAGAACTAGGCCAGCTTAGTCTCTCCCCATCTTGAAGCTCAGGAAAATTTGCGGAAGAGGTGGCGGTAAGAGTGTAAGAGCAAAAGGATGGGAGGAGCAATGATATGTAAGATACTCTATACTAGTTAGGGCTGAAGCAATCATAATTGGACTTTGCATGCCCTGCGCATTGTCCAACACACTGTTGACCTCACAAAGTCTAGCATCTGCTAAAGGCACCAAGATCCTTGGAGGCAAAGTCTTGGCAGCCACAGCAGTGTTTCTATACCTAAGGGGAACACGGGAAAGGGTTCGGGAAAGGCCACTGGGTCCTTGTACGTCATCGGAGAGGAGGGCCCAGAGGAAAATCAGACATGCACAAGAAAGGACTCTCTGGGAATTGGGGTGGGAGGCACTGGGGGATGGGAAGGGAGAGGGGTGGGGAGGGGGAGCAGGGGGTACGGGGGGAGGAGGAAGGAGGGAGGGAACTGGTGTACCTAATAAGTTTGTATGAGCTGAAATTATTTCTATAATTTTTAATTAAATTATATTTAAAAAAAAAAGAAAATGTGCTGAAGGATTCCAGAGAGGAAAAGTCACTTTTAAATGTAAACTATTAAAAATAACAAATGACTTCTTAATGGAAACAGTAAAAGCAAGAATAGCATAAAGAGACTTTCTTCTGGTATTGAATGAGTGCAAATGTCAACCCAGGCAGACATACCCAGCAAAACTATCAGTCATGATCAAGGACAAAAGTAAAATTTTCCACCATAAGTACCAAATCAGGCCTTCAAAAAAGCTAGAAAAGATACTTAAATCTTGAAGAAAAGAACAAGCATACCCAGGAAGACAGAACAGAAGTATAATACCACCATAAACTGTAAGCCAAATAATACACTTATGAAAGCCACTAAACAGAAAAAGTTTCAGTAATTGAAAGTCATTTCTCCATTATAACACTTAATGTCAATGGAATTAACTCATGAATCAAAAGACACAGATTACAAACACAGATTAGAAACCACAACCCATCCATCTGCTTCCTTCAGGAAATATGTCTCACCACAAAAAATAGGCACATTCTAAAAGTAAAAGGTTGGTCAAAAATTCTGCAAGCTAATGGAACCAGGAAACAAGCAGGGGTAGCTATTATACTATCTGGTAAAGTGGACTTCAAGCCAAAAACAAAAATCATAAGAGACACAATAGGAAACTACATTTTATTCACATGTACAATTCACCAGAAAGACTTCACAGTACAGAATATATACACACCTAATAAGGTATCCTCCACATTCATTATACAAACACCTCAAAGTTTAAAGTACGAAATCAATCCAAAACGATTTCAATACCATCCTCTCAACGTGGGATAGATCAACAGTTCAAAAACATAGCAGAGACATATTTGTACTTAATCAAACCTTTGCTGAGATGGACCTTACAGATATCTATCAAACTTTCCATCAACTCACCAAAGAATACACAATTTTCTCAGCATCCCAAAGAATGTTCTCCAAAATAGACAACATGTTGGGCCACAAAACAAACTTCCACATATAGGAAAGTTGAAATTTTAGCCTGTACCCTATCAAACCACCATGGTCTAAAGCTTGACATCTGCAACACAACAAATAGTAGGAAATACACTAACTCTTGGAAACTAGCCACTATGATGCCTAATGAGGATTGGGTTCAGGAAGAAATCATAATGGAAATTCAAGATTTCCTATAAGTGAACCATAATGAAAATACAACAATGAAAGCCATCCTAAGAGGTAAGTTTATAACTCTTAATGCTTATATGAAAAAATAGAAACATCACAAATAAATAACTTAACAATGCAGATTAAAGCATTAGAGACACAAGTGCAATCCAATTCTGAAAGCAGTAGGAGAGAGGATATTAGCAAATTTAGGGAAGAAATATCTAAAATTGAGATAAAGAAAAGGATACAAAGAATCAACTAGTCAAGAAGCTGATTCTTTGATAAAATGAATAAGAATGATATACCTCCAGTTAAATTAACCAAAATCAAGAGAGAGAAAATCCAAATTAACAAAATTAGAAATAAAAATGTTGTTATCACAACTGATACCCAAGAACTTCAGAGAATTACAAGGTCATATTTCAAGAACTTATTCTCCATGAAATTTGATAACACAAAAGAAATGAGCAAATCCCTAAGTAAGTACAATTTACATAAATTGAATCAGGAAGTTTTGAATTATTTAAATAGTCCTATATCAAATGAAGAAATTGATGAAGTAATCTTGAATCTTCCCACAAAAAAATGTCCTGGAGCCGACGGATTCAGCACAGAATTCTACCAGACATTTAAGGAACAACTAACATGGATAGTTCTTAAACTGTTCCATCAAATTGTGAAGAAAAGGACATTTCCAAATTCTTTCTATGACGCTAATATCATACTAATCTCAAAACCTAATAAACATATACTTGAGGAAAATTGTAGGAAAGTCTCTATGATGAACACAGATGCAAAGATTCTCAACAAAAGTGTAGCAAATCAGATTCTAAAACATATCAAAAAGATCATTTACTGTGATCAAGTAAGCTCTATCCCAGGCACACAAGGTTGATTAAACATATGCAAAAGTAATCCATCATATAAACCAATCCAAAGTCCAAGACCACATTCATACTCTCAAAAAGCTTTAGACGAGATCCTACATCCTTTTATGATCAAAACCCTAGAGACAGTTGGAATGGAAGGACCCTTTACCAACATAATAAAAGCTGTATACAACAAGCCAATATCAAGGATTATATTCAATGGGGAAAAACTTGAAACATTCCCACTTGAATTAGGAACTAGGCAAGGCTGTCCTCTCTCGCCACTTCTACTCAATATTGTACTTGACGTCTTAGCTGGAGCCATAGACAAGAGAGGAAGATAAAAGGGATTCAAACTGGTGAGGAATAAGCCAAGATATCTCTATTTCCAGATGACAAGATAATATACCAGAGTGATCCTAAAAACTCCACCAGGAAACTCTTGGAACTAATATAGAAGTTCAGCAGTGTTGCAGGATCCAAAATAAACGCACAAAAATCAGTGGCCTTCCTATATGCCAAGGATTAAAGAAGTGAAAAAGCCCTAAAAGAAACAATCACATTTACTATAAACCCTAAAAAACTGAAATACCTTGGTATAAATCTAACCAAAGAAATGAGACCTTCATAATGAAAACTTTAAAACCTTAAAGAAAGAAATTAAAGAAGACACCTGAAGGTAGAAAATCCTCCCACATTCCTGGATTGGCAGAATCAACAACATAAAAATGACTATCCTACCAAAAGCAATATACAGATTTAACGTATCAAAAACTTCAAGCAATTTTTAAAGGAATTGACCAATCTCAAAATTCATATGGAAACAAAAAAGGCTCAGGATAGCAAAAAAAATCTTGAGTTATAAAAACTGTTGGAGGTATCACCTAAATCTATAGTATGTTTATGTTTCAAGAAAAAGTTTAAGAATTCTCTGAGCCATTATCCATTCTTTCCTAATATGTGGGCAAAGTTAATTGTCAAATGATGTGTGGCTTTTAGCTTCACCATCTACTGAAAAACATTCAGTTCAACAATCCTGTTGGAGAAACAGTTTATATGAATGAAGTAAGAAATTAGATTCAGAGTATGACATTTTCAGCCTCTGGAATTTCCCACAAGGCCTTGGACTCCAGGTGAAAATAAGACATTTTTCTCCACACCTTCCACGTTGCCAACATGGACTTGTCAAGATATACTACAGAGGGCCACAGAAAGGAGACAAGTGGGTGGATCTAATCAGATGGTATGCTAGACATGAAGATAGCATAATTTACGTAGCTGCTCAGGTTTGTGATTTTCAACATGTCATTCATTGTGTACCTTCCTTCTGAAATTTTTTTAGATGAGCTATAGCAAGATATTTCCACTTGATATCTAAATGTTCATACTTATGACATTATTTAATGCACTAAAAATGCATGAGAAGTCTAGTAAGTTGTAGGTCTAGAGACAAAAAAATTCTTCAGTTTTGTAATATATTAAGATTCTTACAAATGAATCCGTAAGCATGTCACCATCTCCCCAAAGTCTAGTAGGGATCACAAGGGGAGAAGGCTTCAGGCAAGTGTTTAAACAGTCATAATAGAGTTTCCATACTAGCAGGCAGCTCAAGAAGGGACCCAAACCTATGCCACTGAGTCCTGAATCCTCACTAGTGTAGACAATGCATAGGGAAATTCAGCACCCAAATAAAGAGATGCTGTGGAGGATGGGAGGTAGAAAACAGGAAGTACCAAAAGAGAGGAAGGGAAGGAGAAGGGGTGAGAGGAATGGGGGATGAGAAGAGAGTAGAGTGCAAGAGAGGACAATAGGGGAAGGGACAGAAGAGGGAGAGAAGGGAGTACCTATAGAGCTTGTATAATTAGGCAAAAAAGTAATAAAAATAAAGAATTGTAAAATGCTTTGAGTAAACTATCAGAAGATATCTAATATGCCAAAGAAAATATTTAAGAAAGACAATAAAAATCTAAAATAAAGACTTAAATTACAAAAAAAGAATTCCTAAGAACGTCAGTGTGTTCCTGACAAGCTTCTGACCTTCTTCAAGTCCCCTCTCTGTGCATAATGTAACTTGCAAGCTTTGTTTCAGAAAATCTCAACAGGAGGGAAGGCCAGCATGCTGTTTTGATTTTATTCCATGTTCAGAAAATCTGATTTCCAATGAGACAGGTATGTGTATGCCTAAGATAGAGAGAGAGTCTTCAGACTGATTTCCTCCTGTGCGCATGAAGACTAACATGGAGCTAATACCATTCTTCAAAAAAATCATTCTCTCTCAATTGAATATGTACATGTTCAATCATATTTACCCTGGAAACACTCTAAACAAATCTTTTTATATGTGTATTTTAGAACATTTTTGCTGAATAATTTTAATTTTGTTTTTGTTCTTTGACAGCTTTGTACATGAACAGAATAAATTTGTCGTTTTTCATCCACTTTTTATCCACACACATTCCCACTTTATTCTCCTTCTGAAAACCTTCCTCTTACCATCCAGTATCCCTTCTCCACAAAGGCCTATTTACATGTGTGTCCCCAGTCAATATAATCTAGATTTCCTGAATTGGAATATACTTAGATACTCACTGAAGTTTGGAAGATGGATGAGTAATTATACCATTGATTAAAGTAGTTCTCATCACCCCATCTGGCATTAATACTCAGTAGTCTCTTGAGGTGTTATGGAGTTTCTTCAAATGTTTCCCCTCCATAGTGAAACGTCAATAGACCAACTATGGTACAGGTCTTGTGATTTCCTTGCCACCAAGTAAGGACAGAAGCACAGTGGGTACACCCTATGAGACAGAAAGTTCTACTGCATCACACATTCAATCAACTAGCATTTTGATCTTCTTCTATACTGTTCATAGAGGTGTGACTATTAAATTTACCCATCTGAACATTAGCAGCGTATGTTATTTTATTGATGAGTATAAATATTTATGAATGATTTTAGGTTTCTTTAAAAGTAACATCAAATGCAATGCACATATTAAAAAGATAAAACGTAGGACTTAAGTGATTGGTTTCTACACACATAAACAAGAAGAGGGTGGCAAATTACTAGGAAAAAAATACCAGGATGAAGCAATGAACTTTTTTAAATATCCTACATCAAAAAGCAGTGCATGAGGGGGCTGGAGAGGTGGCTCAGGGGTTAAGCCTCTGCCTTGCAGGCAAAAAGTCCTGAGTTCTGATCCTAGACCCCACGTATAGACGCCAGGCAGAAGCGGAGGCGGCCTGCGTTTCTGGTCCTGGTAGGGCGGAGCTTGTGGATCCCGGAGCAGAGTAACAAGGAGGAGATGGAGGCGTCCATGGTGGTTCCCGAATTCGCCCGTGGTTCTGCACACACATACACACACAGATACATACATACACGCACACACATACACACACAATTGAATAAATAAATGAATAAAATATTTTAAAAAGCAGTGCATGACTTATTGGGTAGCATGCTTATTATGCATGCCTGAGTTTCCAAGGATAAATAAACAATCACAGGCAAAGCCTGGAATTGCAGAGTAAGTCTGTAATCCCAGTGGTTTCATGGAGAAAAGGGAGGCTGAAACAACAAAAATCTCTGGAAACGTGTGATCCACAAAGACTCATATTCACAGAGGAGAAGAGCAAAGAGAATGTACTATGTGGCACAGAGGTCCTGTCTATAAGCAACAGAATTAATGACGAAGGATTTTATGAAGGGATTTTATGAGGGGATAATAAATAAAAATTAAATATATAGAGGACTCACTTTTTGTCTAAACTGGAAGATTTGATGATTATTCCTCTCTGAATGAGCTTAGGTAAATTTTATGCATTCAAATGCTTTTAGAAACTTATTTGCATCATTGTCCATATTTTTCAGCATTCTATACAGATGCTTGTTTTCATTTGTTTCTGCTTCTTTGCTCCATACCAAGTACCTTTTTGCCTGACCTCCAGTTTATCTCTTGGCCCTCAAGCCATTTTTGTTCTGCTTTCATGTCAAATATATCTATGTGTGTTTATGTTTCAATGCATCAATATGAAATGAAGGAAACAAAAACCAGAGAACTTGTGTGTATTCTGCACAGCATTAAAATAATCATCTCTATGCAAACATCTCTGTAATGTGTCAGTGTGGGGCTGGAGAACTGGCTCAGGGCTTAAGGCTCTGCCTTACAAGCAGAAGGACGTGAGTTATGGTTCCAAAACCCACATTAAAAAACACCCTGGCCCTGAAGGGCAGATCCCAGGAAATCCCAAAGCAAAAAAAAAAAAAAAAATAGAGACACAGAACACTCCAGGATGATTCTTGATGTCATCCTAGTGACTTCACAGGCACACTTGGGGGACTCTTGTACACACACACACACACACACACACACACCACACACACACACAAAGTCAATACAGGAACATTTTGGTGAATGCACAGTTGGGGAAGCTTGGATGAAAAACTATTTTCACTATTTGAGGAACACACACTGGTTTCCATAACTGATGGAGTAATTGCATCTCACCCATAGTGTGTGAGTACCTGATTGTTCTAAATCGTCCTGGCACCATTCACTCTTCATTTGCATAGTGCTGACGCCATTGTGAGTGAAATTAAAATCTATATGTAGTACTGAATTCACTTCAGTGAGGATTACTGAAATTGTTCACTTTTCCAAATGTTCATTGAGCATGTATCATAAATATTTTGAGAAATATCTCTACTAAGGTGGCATATTTTCTTTCTTTTCTGGAACTCTTTATATGAAATGGATATCGATTTTCTATAAGAGGTATACTCTGAAGTATTTTCTCCCATTTATGAATTTTGGTTAACTATTTTTGTTTTGTTTTGTTTTGCTTTGCTTTGTTTTGTTTCTCATCGCACTCTTTTATTCTCCCACATTTAATTTTTTTCCTAATCATACAAGCTCAATAGGTACCCCGTCCTCTCCCTCCACCCTTCCCCAGTCGTTCCCTTTTCTACTCTCCCCTCTTCCTTTCAAGCCTTTCCCTTCCTCCCCTTTATTCCTTGGAACATCCTTTTGTGTGAATGCCAAACCTCTCTTATGAGGATTTGGGACTCAGTGGCATAGCCAGGAGCCTCTTCTTGGGCTTCCTGTTA
The DNA here is from genome assembly GCA_023101885.1 of Typhlomys cinereus. Taxonomy (NCBI): domain Eukaryota; kingdom Metazoa; phylum Chordata; class Mammalia; order Rodentia; family Platacanthomyidae; genus Typhlomys; species Typhlomys cinereus. Next base: position 651,847 of record JALPQD010000657.1, read on the forward strand.
GTATGAGAACTCTATTATGACTGTTAGTCCCTTGCCTCTAAGGATCTTACTGCCTGGAGCCTTTTCCCTATTGATTCATGTTAGACTTTGGGGGATCCTTGACATGTCAACCATTGTGTAGGTCAGGCAAAATCCAATCCTGGCTGCTGCAGCCCTAACTTGTGTGGAGTATCTTACATGTCCTTGTTCCTCCCCATCTTTAGGCTCTTACAATCTTGCCACCCTCTCTTCTACAAGGTTCCCACAATGCATTTGTATGAAGACACATTGTATGATGAGGATCCTGCAGCTAGTAGCAAACCTAATTTCCTCTGTGGCAAGGAACACTGCTTCGTGACATTATCAGGACCAATGTGGACCACATCCATCAAATTGGCATCATTTCTGCAATTATATGCAACAGCACAGGTTAGTCTGTGTGTGAGAGTTGAAAAGATTATTCCTTGTGCATGTTTCCCAGGTTCATGTAGATTAAAGGAGGACAAGCTTCTATGCCTCTTTTGAGTGCCTGTCCTGCATTGGTGAAAACTTACAAGATTTTCTGTCAAACTTTCTTTTACTGAAATACAGAGGAGGGACATAAGATTGTACAACATAATTTTGTAACAACATAGATTTTATAAACTTGTGGGAAATGACACATAATTTCAATAATGGGGTGAAATAATTTCACATCCTACAACTTCCACTCAATGCTTAATTTGTTTGCTGTTCTATGTCCTTTAGCTTAGCTGGGGACCATTCCATACCATCCTGAGTGACCATGAGAGTCTTCCTTATCTGAGCCAGGTGGCCTCAAGTGACAGTTGTCTGGCTCTTGCCATGGTCTCATTAATGCTTCATTTCACTTGGACTTGGGTGGGGCTAGTCATCTCAGATGATGACCAAGGCATTCAGTTTCTCTCAGACTTGAGAGGAGAGATGCAAAGTCATGGAGTGTGTTTGGCCTTTGTGACCATGATCCCAGCAAGCACAGAATTATACCAGGCAAGAGCTGAAATATTTTATAACATGATCATGACATCATCAGCCAATGTTGTTGTCCTTTATGGTGACATGGACACAATTCTTCCTGTGAGTTCCAGAATATGGGAATATTTAAGTACAAGGAGAATCTCGGTCACCACCTCACAGTGGGATGTCATTACAAGGAAGAGAGCTGTAATTCTTGACTCACACCATGGAATTTTCCTTTTCTCACAACACCATCCTGAGATTTCTGGTTTTAAAAAATTTATCCAGACACGGAGATATTCCAGATACTAAGAGCACATTTCTATGGCAAAATTAGGATGGGGGAATGTTTATTGTTCTGCTTCAGATCCTGATTATAAGACATTGAGTAGCTTTGCCTTCAGAGTGGTGAGCACAGCACACTTTTGATCTGTCCATGAGTGCTGAGAGCTACAACATTTATAATGCTGTGTATGCTGTAGCCTATGCTGTTTATAAACTGGTTCTTCAACAAATAGATGTTTCAGACATGGAAAAGAGCATGGAGTGAAAAGTAACTGTTGGAAGGTAAGGGGCCCTCAACATAATGAAGGCCATGTACAGGAATCTGTATCAAACATCATCCTGAATGGTGAAAAATTGAAGCATTCCCACTTAGATCAGGAACTCGTCTAAGCTGCCTATTCTCTCCAGTTCTCTTCAATATTGTACATGAAATCTTAACTGGAAGTATAAAGCAAGAGAGTGAGACAAAAGGGATACTAATTGGAAAAGAAAGGTTCAAGGTATGCCTATTTGTAGATGACTTGATTTTGTACACAGAAAAATCCAAAGATTCCACCAGAAAACTTTTAGAACTCAAAACTATGTGCAGTAAAGTGGCAGAATACAAAACTAACATCCAAATATCAGTGAATTTCCTATACACAAAGGATAAATAAAGTGAGAAATTCCTGAGAGAAACAATCCTATTTACCATAGCTTTCAAATAAGTGAAATACCATGGAATAAATCTAACTAAGGATTTGAAACGCCAGAACCATGCAAAATTTAAAACTTTTGAGAAAGAAATTGCAGGAGATATCATATGTTGGAAAGACCTCCCTTGTTCCTGGATCAGTAGAATTAGCATTGTAAAAATCACAAACTTGCCAAAAGCAATATAGATACTTATATTGATATATATCACAGAAATTGATAAAAACAATATTAGAATTCATATGGAAGCACAAAAAGCCCAATAGCAAAACAATCTTGAATAATAAAAAAATCTGTTTCCGTTATTTCCATACTGGACCTTAAACTATACTACAAAGACATAATAAGAAAAATAGCATGCTACTTGCTCTAAAACAGAGCTATAGTTCAATGGATTAGAGTTGAAGAACCTGATACAGGGTCAAATACATACAATCAACTGATTTTTGACATAGGTGACAAAAAGTCCAATAGTAAAAGAATGACATCTTCAAAAACTGGTACTGGCAAAATTGGGTATCTACATGCAGAAGATTAACTGTTATCTGTCACACTATATAAAAATTAACTTCAAGTTCATCAAAGGCTTCAATGTTATGCCTGAAACTATAAAACTACTATAATAAAGAATGAAGAGTACAATTAAATTGATTGGGCTAGATCAACATTTTCAGATGCAATGCACAGGAAATAAATTCAACACTCAACAAGTGGGATTTGATAATATCAAAAAGGTTCTGTTTAATAAAAAAAATGCTTAAAAATAGGCAACCCACATCTACCCTTGAATGTGCTATTACAACAAGACTCCAGTTTAACAGCTTTTTGTCTCTGGCCAGGGGGTGACATACAGTGCCCAGCAGAATGGAGTGAAGGGAATTGCAGGAGCAGCAAAACTGCAAAAGAAAATCAACAAACCACAATCCAGAACTTCAGAGACTCTATATCAATCACATAGAACTAGGACAGCCTAATCTCTCCCCATTCTGGAGCTCAGGGACATTTGCGGAAGAGGGGGCGGTAAGATTGTAAGAGCAAAAGGATGGGAGGAGCAACGATTTGCAAGATTCTCAACAATAGTTGGGGCCAAAGCAATCATAATGGGACTTTGCATGCCCTGCGCAATGTCCAGCGCACTGTTGCCCTCATAAAGTCTAGCATCTGTTAAGGGCACCGAGACCCCTGGAGGCAAGGGATTGACAGCCATAGTAGTGATCTTATGCTTAAGGGGAACAAGAGAAAGGGCTTATGGAAATGCCACTGGGTCCTTATATGTCATCGGAGAGGAGGACCCAGAGGAGAGTTAGGCGTACACAATAAAGGACTCTCTGGGAATTGGGGGGGAGGCACTGGGGGAAGGGGAGGGGGAGGAGGGGGGAGGGAGGGAACTGGTAAAAAATTTTAAAATGTATAATTAAATTTTTAATAAAAAAAAGAATGGGAGAAAATCTTTGCTTGATAGAGTACTAATATCCAGAGTGTATAAAAAAACTCAAATTAAATATCAAGAAAGTAAATAATTGAATTTAAAAATGACCTTAGAACTAAAAAATAAACTTTTCATAGGACAAAATGTCTGAGAAATGACTTTTTAATAAATGCCCTACCATTCTGGAAATGCAGATTAAAGCCACCCTGAGATATCATCTCACCCCAGTCAGAATGACTAAAATCTAAAACATAAATAACAACAAATATTAACAAGGATGTAAAGAGAAAGGCTGGGGGGTGAAATTTGTTTTCTCTTTGAACTTCTTTGAAGATTCTTTGGCATTACTAAAAAAGTTAAATATCCAAATCCCATATGATCCAGTTATACCACTCCTGGGAATATTCTCAAAGAATGTTGCATTTTATTACAGAGATACTTGTTAATGTATGTTCATTGAAGCTCTGTGCACAAGAGCAAGAAATGGAATCAGGATAGATGACAAACATTAGATGAATGGATAATGAAAATGTAGTTCATATAGACAATGTAATACTATGTAGCTGTGAAGAGAAATGAACTGATGTAATTTTCTGGTAAATCGATGGATTTATAAGAAATTATACTCAAAGAGATACCCCACACCACAAATACCATATGTACTGCATTATAAATAAATTCTAGCATTGACCCTTTAGAGTGTTATGCTTAAACAGATAATTATACATTCACTTCAAAGTACAAAAGAAAATATGTCTAAGGTATATGGGAAGAGAAAAAAGTTAGAGCAAATAAAAGTTATAGGCAGACAGTTGAACAGCAATTATAGAAGGAAAGTGTTAAGGGAAGTAAATGATTGGAATATCATATAATAAGGGGTGGGGAAGAAAAAAAAGGAAATGGCTCAGGAAAAAAATGATCAATGGCCTCATACAGCTATGAATACTACAAGCTATGACAACTCTGCTAAGCAGGATCCAGTGGACCAACTGAGAGAAGGCCCTCCGGCCTGTTTTGAATGTGTTCTAAACTCCCTCCAATAATCAGGATACACATGCCAATTTTGACAACTTGTCCAAATAACAGTGGAACAGGATTAACTAGACACTAGATTGGAACAAATGTCTTAGCATTAACTATAAATATTTAACAGTAAATTATTATCTAAGGACTCATTGTTATATGTCTGGATGAGAAAATCTATCACCACTCAACCACGGTTTATTCTATGAAATTGGAAAATTAGTGAGACAGAAAGGAAACAGCCAGAAATCAGAGTAACAGTGACCTAGGAATGTCCAAACTAAAAAAAGTCATCACAATCTCTTCCTATTCTACTGTTCAGGGAACCTAGTGGAAGAGTAGAAAGTAAGAATGTAAGAGTTTAAAACTGGTGAGGTTTTCTGTCTGCTTCTCCACTCCACTTACAACATGGCTGCTGCATCCTGGAGTTCACTGCACATATATCCACCTGCATGAGAACAACAGGATAGTTGACATAGCATTATTCTCTGCATAAGAAAGGATCTCAAGAGAAATAAGTACATTGAGAGAGAATCTTTGAGGCAGGTGTTAGCTAAGAGAAGGGAAACTTTCCCATCTTCAGGTTTGTCCATTACCATAGGGTTCTGGTCTGTCACTAGTACAGATGCCTCAAAGGGAGCCCTAAGGTCCTCAGATGCAGAGGACATGAGGACAGAAGGGATAAGTCTGAGTTGGTGAAGGGAGGAGAGAGTGGAAAGAGGTGTGAGGAAAGAGTATAGGAGATATGGGTATGAATGCATTTTGTTTGTATGGGAGATAATTTTAATAAAAATATTTTAAAAGATAAATAAATGCAGCTTTTAAAAGCTATTGAAGTAAAATGATTTTAATTATTGTGAGTTTATTCTCATGATGGCTTCAGATTTGTACTTCATTGAAGGGTTTATGGATAACATAATCCTCTCTCTCTAATCCATGGGCATACATAATTTAAAGGGGCATATATGTGTCTTTTAGCTTCACTGCCTGGTGAAGAATATGCAATTCACTGATCTCTTGGAAGCCTGGCTGTCCTACATTGAAGCTATGCCGTACTAATTTACGATTGTTAGGTTTTGATTTATGAAATTCCCTTCTCCGCAGGAAAAATGAATGCTGGATTTTAACTTAGATCTGAGGAGTGGTCCTAAGGAGGACTAATTGAGATTGTTCTGTACAAAGAATCAGACAGTTCACATGGTTTTGGACAGGTCTTAGAATGAGATCTCGGAGATTTACAATAGCCAGAGGAGAAAGGTCTCCAATATATAAATTACTTACAGCTCTTGGCTTTTAAACCTTCCAAGCACATGTTCTTTACTAGCTCTTGTTTGTACCCACAAAAAAGACTGCTAAGCTTATTTGGTTTATCCTTTATCCTCCTCAGTTATAATGGTTTAATTCTTGTGTAGATCTTGGAGGCTGGATTTATCTGTGTTTTGTCTCTTTTAAATGGACCTTGAAGTAATAAAGTCATCTATTCAGCAGGAAGTAGCCAGAGAGATCATTGCCCCTCTTCCCTTGAGCAGTCTGGGTCCTCAGAAAGTTAAGGGGTACAATAGGAAAGTCTAGAACAGTCCATGCTGGGACAGTCTCTAAGGTCTTTGAAAGTCTTTGACATCCTTGAAGGTCATCCCCCACTGCTAGAAACACCCTGAGGGAACACTCTTCCTGAGGAACTGACTTGAATCCTTCCAGAGATAAAATAGCCAACTTCCCCAGCAGCAAAACTGCAAAAGAAAATCAACAAACCACAATCCAGAACTTCAGAGACTCTATATCAACCACCTAGAACTAGGCCAGCTTAATCTCTCCCCATCTTGAAGCTCAGGGAAATTTGCGGAAGAGGGGGCGGTAAGAGTGTAAGAGCAAAAGGATGGGAGGAGCAATCATATATAAGATACTCTATACTAGTTAGGGCGGAAGCAATCATAATTGGACTTTGCATGCCCTGCGCATTGTCCAACACACTGTTGACCTCATAAAGTCTAGCATCTGCTAAAGGCACCAAGAGCCTTGGAAGTAAGGGATTGGCAGCCACAGCAGTGTTCCTATACCTAAGGGGAACACGGGAAAAGGTTCAGGGAAAGGCCATTGGGTCCTTGTACGTCATCGGAGAGGAGGGCCCAGAGGAAAATCAGACATGCACAAGAAAGGACTCTCTGGGAATTGTGGCAGGAGGCACTGGGGGATGGGGAGGGAGAGGGGTGGGGAGGGGGAGCAGGGGCTCGGGGGGAGGAGGAGGAAGGGAGGGAACTGGTGTACCTAATAAGTTTGTATGAGCTAAAATAAAAAAAAATAGCCAACTTCCCTATGTAGGGATTATGGAGCTCTCCATATTCAACAAACAATTTGATCTCTAGCTACACCTGGGCCTAAGGGCAAATAGGTTAGGCTCAACAGGAGTTAACCAAAGAGAAAAAAGCCAGTTTCCTTGGGCTTGCTTAGGTGTACAGATATACCTTGCCCTGTCAGCAATCTTTGGCACCCTAGCCCCTCATGGCCCTATAGTGCTATAAGTCCATTTTTAGTTCCATGCCTGTTTATCATGGATACCATGAGTGTTTTTCTAGCTGCCCTCTTCTCACAAGTTAGTTTTTTTTTAAATTTTTAAAACATTTTTTATTATTATTTCCACTCATACAAACTTAGTAGGTACAACGGTTGCCTCCCTCCTTCCTCATCCCCCGGATTCCCTGCTCCCCCTCCCCTTACCCCTTCCTCCCCATTCCCCAGTGCCCCCCCCCATCCCTGGAGAATCCTTTAATGTGCATGCCTGACTCTTCTCTGGGCCCTCCTCTCCGATGATGTTCAAGGACCCAGTGGCATTTCCCTGAACCCTTTCCTGTATTCCCCTTAAGGATAGGAACATTACTGTCTCACAAGTTACTTAATAATTTTTTTGAGGTAGTTCAAAGATTCTTAAAAGACAAGTTTTTGAAGATAACCTACAGATATTGGGGACTTTCTTGCAATAGAAGTTAGAAGGTTAAAAACATTAATGGACTGGTAAAGGCTGTACTCGGGATAACTGCAAAGGTTTTATTTTTTAAAGATTGTTTATCTAAACAGACATACAAGTATTCTCCTATGACCATGTGCTGCATGCATGCTTATTCTATATTTAATAATGTCCTGGTTTCTACAAAATTTAAAAAGCTTTTATTTACTTCTGTTTAACTAACTATACATTTGGCTGTAAAAGATTGTAAAGTACAAAAATTAACGGAAATTTTTATAAATCATTTAATATTTTCATTTCAAAATGAGATTTAAGGCTGTTTATCTTAAATCAAGTTTTCTTTTATGTTTACAAGTTTCATGTATTTTAAAGATACAAAACATGATTGCTTAATGCTAAAGTACTTAAGTAAGTTGAGAGCAACAATATCTTAGATTTCAAAGTTCACATTTATAAATGATTATATATATATGTAGATTGTCTAAAAAAGTCTTACAAGTAGTTGATACTTTTAAAAAAACAGTGTGATTAACTGTAGCTTGAGTCTTATTGTACACTACTTAATTATATTGGGGAAAAAATCTTCCATAGATGTTAGTTAATACTGATACAATACTAATTGATACATCATGATATAATTTATTTCTTGCAAGTTTGAAATATGTACAATTTTTGTTTTTTGGAAAAAAATCAACAAACCATAATTCAGAACATCAGAGACTCTATATCAACCAGGACTGCCTAATCTCTCCCCATCCTGAAGCTCAGGGAAATTTGTGGAAGAGGGGGTGGTAAGATTGTAAGAGCACAAAGATGGAAGAAGTCACGATATGCAAGATATTCCACACAAGTTAGGCCCGAAGCAATTATAATAGGACTCTGCATGATCTGTGCAATGACCAACTTACCATTGACCCCTCAAAGTCAAGCATGAAATAAAGGCACTAGGATCCTTAGAAGCAAGGGATTAACAGTCACAATAGTGTTCCTATACTTAAGGGGAACACAAGAACAAGTTCTAGAAAATGCCACTGAGTCCTTACAACTCATCAGAGAGGAGGACCCAGAGGAAAGTTTGACATACGTATTAAAGGATGCTTCAGAGATGGGGGGAGGGGGCACTTGGAGAAAGAGAGGGGGGAAGGAAGGGGAAAGGAGGGAGGGATCAGGTAGGTCCAGGAAGGGGTGGAGGGAGGGAGGGGACAGGGGTACCTATTACGTTTATATGAGCAGAAAAATAAATAAATTAAAAAGTTTGAATGAGCGGAAATAAATAAATTATTAAAAAATGTTTGTTTTTGGATTATTCTATGATTTATAAAAAGCTTTTTTATAAAATTATTACGACATATAAAATAGTATAGTAGAGATTATACAAACCTTAAAATTTAGACTATTATAACTAGTAGTGTAAATGAAATGGGAAAAGCTTTGAGTGAGTTGTCATCACTAATGAGTATTTCTAGTTCTTTTCCAAAGAGAAAAAGTCTCTGTCATCTTTAACATTTTGATTTACTAGTTTTTGCTAGTGTGGCTTTAATATTTTCAAGTCATTCCCAGCTTAAATCAAGTTACAATATTGGTTCACAGAAGTGCCATACATTTATCCTCCTGGATGTGATGTACTGAAAAGTTAGTTTTTGTCCTTTTTCTTGTTTATCGGGTCTCAACATTTCCAAGGCTCATGAACAACTTTCTCAGCATATCAAGGAGCCTTGGTCTCAGGCCTTCCTTAATTACTCATTGACTTTGAGTCAACAGATAGAACCTATTAACATTATGTATGTGGTTCCCCTGCTTATAGATACTGGGTTTGTAACCAGAATCTGGAACAACTTTAAAAGGCTGTTTGATCCCTCTTGGATTGTAATTTATGCTATCATAGGAGGAATTGTTCTTTTATTAATTATATTGCTTAAGTGTTTCCTTCAGCACATCTCTCAGCAGTGGTCCATCAACAAGACCACACTACAGGTGCTTATGGCCCTTGAACATCCAAGCCATGGCCCTCCTAGAGACATGCCTTGAACTTAGATGCAGAGATTTGTGAGGCCTTGGTCTAATCTACTATCCACATATCCTGACATGCCTTCCAGAACTCTTCTAGACAGCCTCTCCGCCTATCCCACCTACAGCCTCTCAGCCTGCCCCTGCAATGACGAAAGCCTGTTTTTCTCTGCCAACTTGAGTTCTCCTTTGGTACCATGATTCCTTCACTGTGATGGTCTTATAACTGGTTGGCCAGTGACGGGTAAGGCTCCACACGAGGGTGGTGATCAACCTAAGACAGGCACAGTCAGCTACATTTGTATGAGCAGAAAAATAAATAAATTAAAAAGTTTGTATTCCATGTCCAGAAAATGAGATTTCCAATGAGACAGGTAGATGTATGACTGAGGAGACATACTTCAGATGGATTATATTCTCTTTACACAAGCCGAAGTGGCTCTGGGTCACCCCAGCTATCATGGTTCCCACTGAAAAAATTTATAAATAAATAAAAGGGTGAAATGTGGCAGTACCCACTGAGGGAGGCCCTAGCCTGGCTCCCAGCTACTGACAAGCCTGGGCACGACCAGAAATGTCCCAACAGACCACCATGCAGGCTGAGGGATGAATAACCAATGGGAAGGGGCCATCTAACCTGCACCTGCAATGGACACCTAGTAAACAGCTAAATGACTGGTGACTGCCCCCCCAGAGGAGGGATGGCAACACCTGAATGGACCCTGACCTTACATATGCCCAAACGCCCTTAATGACATTGAATCTGTGGTATCTCATCCACTGCTGCTTCTCACTTAATTCCCAGAGTCTGGTGGTGACCCCGTTGCCAGCTCACCCATTCACCTCGAGGCCCTCTCTTCCTCCCTGGCTGGCCCGGTGGGGGATATAGCAACAGAGTATGACATCTTCAACATTTGGAATTTTCCACAAGGCCTTGGATTCGGGGTGAAAATTGGACAGTTCTCACCACACCTCCCATGTGGACAACAGCTGGATTTATCAGAAGAAATGTTGCAGTGGGCCACAGAAAGGAGACAGGTGGGTGGATCTAATGAGAAGGCTTTGCACTAGACATGAAGATGGCAGCTATGATGGGGGCAAGGCCACTCAGATCAATATACATCAGCATGTCGTCTTCTGTAGATTATCATTCTGAAATTCTAATAGATTTTGGCAAAATATTTGTACTTAAGTATCTAAATATTTGTACATATGACATTGCTCAATGGAGTAAAAACGTGATCATTCTCTTAAACTATGTGTATGCAGACAAGTTCTTCAGTGATGTAATATGCTAAAACTTTCATTAAAGTAATTGTAAGGATATCAGTCTATTCCTGACAAATGCCTGACCTTCCTCAGGTTCCCCCCCTCTGTGTGCAGTATGGCTTGCAGACCTGGTTTCAGGACATGTCATGAATAGGGAAGGCAGTCTGCTGCTTTGATTGTATTCCATGTCCAGAAAATGAGATTTCCAATGAGACAGGTAGATGTATGACTGAGGAGACATACTTCAGATGGATTATATTCTCTACACAAAGACAAGGATGGGACTAATGACACCTTTTAAAAAAAAATTACTCTCTTAACTTAATCATGTGCTGTACATGCTCAATCATTTTTATGTTAGAAACACCCTTGACAAATCTCTTTGTATTTTTTTTATTTAATACATTTTTATTATTATTTCAGCTGATACAAACTTAATAGGTACACCAGTTCCCTCCCTCCCTCCTGCTCCCCCCGAACCCCCTGATACCCCTCCCCCATCCCTCCCTCCCCATCCCCCAGTGCCTCCCTCCACAATTCAGAGAGTCCTTTCTTGTGCATGCCTGACTCTCCTCTAGGCCCTTCTCTCTGATGAAGTACAAGGATCTAGTGGCATTTCCCTGCACCCTTTCCCATGTTCCCCTTAAGCATAGGAACACTGCTGTGGCTGCCAATCCCTTGCCTCCAAGGATCTTGGTGCCTTTAGCAGATGCTAGACTTTGTGAGGTCAATAGTGTGTTGGACATTGTGCAGGGCATGCAAAGTCCAATTATGATTGCTTCGGCCCTAACTTGTGTGGATTATCTTGCAAATCATTGCTCCTCCCATCTTTTTGCTCTTACACTCTTATCAACCCCTCTTCCGCAAATGTCCCTGAGCTTCAGGATGGAGAGAGATTAGTCTGGCCTAGTTCTAGGTGGTTGATATAGAGTCTCTGAAGTTCTGGATTGTGGTTTGTTGATTTTCTTTTGCAGCTTTGCTGCTCCTGCAATGCCCTTCACTCCATCCTGCTGGGCACTGTATGTCACCCCCTGGCCAGAGACAATAAGCTGTTAAACTGGAGTCTAATTATAAGAGCACATTCAAGGGTAGATGTAATAAAAGTAGGAAACCTCAGTGAGGGAGGGGTCAATCACCCATTTGCAAAATAGTTACTTTTTATCTGCCAGATTATATGCCCTCCCCTTCTGGTGAGATCATACCCCCTTAGTTGTAAATGATAATGAACGAATGTCTGTGAACTTAACCAGGTCTCACATTACTTACTTGCAGTCCTTGATGGAGGCCTATTTTCTCTACTGTAACATGGACACTTATCTCCTTATTTTTGGTGTGGCAATCCAACCCCATCCCTCCTGTTCATAATTCTTGCAATTTCTGTAGGTTACATATAGATTTACCTATGAGTGTCCCAAGGTGGGCTGGGTGGGTTTGGAACTAGGAGCCACATATTAGGGAGTACATATGGCACTTAATTTTCTGGGTTTGGGATACTTCACTTAAATAATTGTTTCTAATGATGTCCATTTCCCGGCAAATTCCAGTAATTCATCATTTTTGATAGCTGAGTAGTACTCCATTGTATAGAGATACCACTTTTTCCTTATCCACTCATCAACTGTTGGACATTTGGGTTGATTCCATGACTTTCCTATTGTAAACAGTGCTGCTATGAACATGGTCGTGCTTGTGCTATCGAGGTAAACCTCTGCTGAATGGGGGGTTATTTCCAAAAGTGGAATAGCAGGGTCATATGGCATTAGAATCTTTAATTTCCTTAAGAATCTCCAGACGGCTCGCCAGAGTGACTGTATAAGCCTGCATTCCCTCTCTCCACATCCCCTCCAGCATTTGGTGTTGTTTGTATTGTGGATTTTTGCTATCCTGACCGGGGTGAGATGATATCTCAGGGAAGTTTTGATTTGCATTTCCCTGATGGCTAAAGAACTGGAGCATTTTTAAAGATATTTGTTAGACATTTTAATTTCATCTCTGGTAAAATTTCTTTTAAGTTCCAGGGCCCATTTTTTAATTGGGCCATAGGTTTCCTTGGTGTTTAGTTTTCTAAGTTCTTTGTGCACTCTGGACAGCAGAGCTCTATCAGATGTGTGGTTAGTGAAGACTTTCTCCCATTCTGTGGGTTGCCTTTGAGCTCGTGTTACAATCTCTTTATCTGAACAGGAGCTCTTTAATTTCACAAGATCCCAACTGTTGAGAGTTTGTAGCAGTGACTGTGCCATTGGATGTCTGTTTAGGAAATGTTGGCCTAGCACAATCAGCTCGAGGGAGTTCCCTATCCTTTCAACTATGGTTTTTATAGTCTCTGGCCTGATATCAAGGTGCTTGATCCATTTTGAATTAAGTCTTGTACATGGTGACAAGTACGGGTCCAGTTTCAATCTTCTGCATGTGGAGATTCAGTTTTTTCAGAACCATGTGTTGAAGATACAGTTCTTTTTCCATTGGATTCTTTGGGCCCCTTTGTCAAAGACCAAATGGCTGTAACTTTGTGGGCTTATATCTGGGTCTTCAATCCTTATCCATTGATCTGTGTGTCTATTTTGGAGCCAGTACCAGGCTGTCTTTATAACTATGGATTTGTAGTATAGACTTAGGTTTGGTATGGTAATACCTCCAGCAGTGTTTTTGTTACTCAGGATTGTCTGTGCTATCCTGGGTCTTTTGTGCCTCCATATGAACTTTGAGATTGTTTGGTCTACTTCTTTGTAGAATTGCTTTGGGGTTTTAAACTCCTGGTGGATTTTTTGGGATCATTCAGGTATAAGATCATGTCATCTGCAAATAGGGATAGCTTGATTTCTTCCTTGCCGATTTGAATCCCTCTTATGACCCTTTCTTGTCTTATGGCTTCAGCTAAGACTTCAAGTACAATATTGAATAGAAGTGGTGAGAGTGGACAGCCTTGTCTAGTTCCTGATCGAAGTGGGAATGATTCCCGTTTTTCCCCATTGAGTATAATCCTTGCTGTGGGCTTGTTGTATACAGCTTTTATTATATTGATAAAGGTTCCTTCCATTCCTACTGTCTCTAACGTTTTGATCATAAAAAGTTGTAGGATCTTGTCAAAAGCTTTTTCTGCATCTATCGAGAGTATCATGTGGTCTTGGACTTTGGAATGGTTTAATATGATGAATTACATTTACTGATTTGCATATGTTGAACCAGTCTTGTGTGCCAGGATAAAGCCTACTTGGTCCCCATGAATGATCTTTTTGATGTGTTTTTGAATCCGATTTGCTAAGACTTTGTTGAGAATCTTTGTGTCTGTGTTCTTCAGAGAGATTGGCCTATAGTTTTCTTTTTTAAGTGAATCTTTATTAGGTTTTGGGATTAAAACGATATTAGCTTCATAGAAGGAATTTGGTAGTGTTCCTTCCTTTGCTATTTGATGGAACAGTTTAAGGACTATTGGTATTATTAACTGCTTAAATGTCTGGTAAAACTCTGTGCTGAATCCAACTGGTCCAGGACATTTTTTGGTGGGAAGATTTGAGATTACTTCCTCAATTTCCTCATATGTTATAGGACTATTTAAATCATTCACCACTTCTTCATTCAATTTAGGTAAGTTATGTTTACTTAGGAGTTCATCCATCTCTTTTGTGTTGTCAAATTTTACTGAGTACAATTTTTTGAAACATGATGCTATAATTCTCTGGATTTCTTGGGAATCAGCAGTGATTACTCCATTTTCATTTCTAATTTGGTTAATTTGGGTATTCTCTCTCTTGCTTTTGGTTAATTTAGCTAGAGATGTATCTATCTTATTGATTTTTACAAAGAGCCAGCTTTTTGACTGGTTGATTTTCTCTATCATTTTCCTAATCTCGATTTCAGATATTTTCCCCCTGATTTTGCTAATCTCCTCTCTTCTACTACTTTTGAGATCAGATTGCTGTAGTTTCGCTACAGCTTTAAGATGTTTTGTTATTTATTTCTGATGTTTCCATTTTTTTGATGTAGGCATTAAGAGCTATGAATTTACCTCTTAGGACAGCTTTCATTGTGTCCTAGAGATTTTAATAAGTTGTATTTTCATTATCATTTACTTTCAGGAAATCTTGTATTTCCTTTTTAATTTCTTCCTGAATCCAGTTCTCATTCAGCATCATAGTGTTAAGTTTCCAGGAGTTAGTGTATTTTCTGTTTTTTGTTGCGTTGTGGATGTCCAGCTTTAGGCTGTGGTGGTCTGATAGGGTGCAGTTTAGATTTTCAACTTTCCTATATATATGGAGGTTCATTTTGTGGTCCAATATGTAATCTATTTTGGAGAAATTTCCGTGTGCTGCTGAGAAAAATGTGCATTCTTTGGTGCGTGGATGAAAAGTTTGATAGAGAACTGTAAGCTCCATTTCACTAAGAGTTTGATTAAGCTCCAAAGTGACTCTGTTAAGTTTTTTACCTGTTGATCTATCCCATGTGGAGAGGGCAGTGTTGAAATCCCCCAGAATTATCGTTTTGGGATTGATTTCTTCTTTAGACATTGTAGAGTTTGCTTAATGAATGTGGGGGGTTCATATTGGGTGCATATATGTTCAGTATTGTGAAGTCTTTCTGGTGAATTGTACCTGTGACTAAAATGTCTTTTATGATTTTTGGGGGTTTGAAGTCCACTTTGTCCAATAGCATAATTGCCACCCCTGCCTTTTTTTCTGATTCCATCAGCTTGCAGAATTTTGACCAGCCTTTTATTTTTAGGATGTGCCTATCTTTTGTGGTGAGATGGGTTTCCTGCAGGCAGCAGATTGATGGATTGTGATTTTTAAACCAAATTTGTAATCTGTGTCTCTTGATCAGTGAGTTAAGTCCGTTAACATTTAATGTTATAATGGAGAAACTATTTTTAATTCCACAAATTTTTTATGTTTAGTGGATTTTGTAAGTGTATTGTTACACCTTTAGGTTTTGCTAGTATTATACTTCTTTTCTGTTCTGGATATGCCTGTTTTTTTCTTCAAGCTTGAGTATCATTTCTAGCATTTTTTGAAGGCCTGGTTTAGTGGATATGTATCACTTCAAGTTGTCTCTGTACTGGAATATATTTCTTTCTCCCTTGATCATGATGGATAGTTTTGCAGGGTATATCAGCCTGGGTTGACATTTTTGCTCATTCAATACTTGAAGTATGTCTCTCCAAGCTCTTCTTGCTTTTACTGTTTTGACTGAGAAGTTTTGTTATTTTAATAGGTTTACCTTTGAAAGTGACTTGTTTTTTTTCCCTTGATGCTCTCACCACCATTTCTTTATCTTGAATGTGGAGTGTTTTAAGTATTATTTGCTGTGGCGAACTTCTGTTTTGTCATATCTGTTTCGGGGTGCAGAATGCCTCTCGTATATGTATGGGCCTCTCTTTTTTTAGATGAGGAAAGTTTTCCTTGATGATCGTTTGAAAAATTTCCTCAGGGGTGTTATTTTGAGATTCTTGCTCTGGTATTCCATGGATACGCATGTTAGGCTTCTTCAGGGTGTCCCATAACTCTTGAATATTTCTCTTGAGTGTCTTTTTGGTTTTAACAACCTCTTCCATTGAGCTGTCTAATACTCCCACTTTGTTTTCAAGGTCTGAAATTCTGTTTTCTGCTTCATTAGTTCTGCTGATAAGACTGTCTATGGAGTTCTTGGTTGAAGATCACTTGTCTTTTAGTTCAGTTTTTAACTCTGCTTGAGTCTGTTTTAACTACTCTACGTTGTTTTTGTTTCTTGAACTGTTTTTCTTAACTCCTCCAAATGTCTGTTGTGTTCCTCTTCAAAGCGATTGAGGCAGTTATTTAATTCCTCCCGGATTTCCTCTTTCATAGTATTGAACATGGTAATGATCATGTTTTGAAAGTTGTTATCCTGGGTCAGGCTTTCTTGGCCATTTTCCATGGGTTTGTTCTGGTTGGAGTCTATCATTATAGGATTGATTACTTCAGTGGGAAATTTGTTTACTTGGGTGTTATTTCTCTTTGACTTGGGTATTGTTGTTTTAACTCTTGAGACCTTCTTTCAATTTCTGTGCGTTTTTCACTGAACTGAATTATTTGGCCTGAAGTTTTGGGGTTGGCCGGGAGGCGGAACTTACCTAGGTCCTGACAGTGAGTCTGGGCTGGACTGTGTGTGTCCCAGTGCAGGGCGTGTTGGGAAAAGAGAGGATGCGTTGGGCGGGTGGCCGAGTGCTATTTAACCTGGGGGCGTGGCCCAGGAGAATGGGGTCCTCCCCAGCCCGGCACAGTTCCTGGCTCCGGCTGGCTGGTGGGAGGAGCTGGGTCCCTTGGGCTGCCTGGGGGTTTTAGGGCCAAATTTAAACCAGTACCGTTATGAAGTAATCTACTGTTTCTTTATTTATTTAGGTGAGGTCTCTTACTGTATTCACTGCTCACTAATGCTGGCTAGTCCAGCTACCCAGCTTGCCCTGGGGATCCCCTTTGTCTGCCTCCCTCATGATAGGGTAACAGGATGCCACAATATCTGCCATGCTTTTATGTGGATACCGGGGATCTGAGCTCCAGTCTTGGTGGATCATGATAATAGATTGGAATGAGGAGAGCAGCCTAATAGCCCAGGGGATTTACTTTCTCCATCCACAAGGTGGAGGAGCCAAGAAGGTTAAGATCCCTTACAAGGTTAAAGGAAACTGGTGCTTGTGTCAGAGTGCAGACAAGCAGAGGAGGCCCATACCCAGGAGAACAAGTTCATGAGGAAAAGCAAAGTATCAGGATAATGCACATGTGGCAAGAATGTGAGGAATGTTGCCTTCAGGGAGAATGCAGGGGACAAGGACAATGAGCAAGTGGTGCTACAGAGGACCTAATGGAAAAAATTATGCCATCAGAATTATTCAGCCCGAATTCTCACCATTGAACACAAAATATAAATATAAGAGGGAAGAATCCCAGATTGTAATTAGAAAGATCAGTGTAGTATTATAAATTCTTGGTTGTATACATGTAGTGTGAATCACCAAATGGTCAGAATGGCAGGAGAGCTCACACCAGCACCAGGAGCTGAAGGAACTGTCCACACCCACAGGGACCACTGAGGGAGGAGTAAACTTCACTCACAGGACAGTGAGAGTGCCAAAGTTAGGCAGTTTTAGAACAGAGCCATTGAAGGTCTTTGAAGGTCATCCCCCTCTGCTGGGATTGCCTTGGCGAAACATAGCCTATTAATCTTGAGGAACTGGCTCTACTCCTTCACAGGTAAATGGTTGCCAACTTCCCCCACTCCTAGGTTCATGAAAGGCTAGGGAAAAAGTTTGACCATGAGGTCAGTCCCCAGATCAACTGGGCTGACCCTCAATGTGAACAGACCAATAAGATTCGGGAGATCAAACGCTCCAGTCACCCATAAGGAAAAGCCACTTTTCCTGTTCCTGCCTAACCACATAAATACACTTGACCCTGACATCCATCTTCGGTTCCCTTGTCCCTCATGGACTACATATCTGTGAGTTCCTTTCTGGGTCCATGAATTCCACATCTGGAATCCATGAGTTCCTTTTTGGCTTCCTTTCCTCTCATGGGCCTCCATGTGTGGAGTCTGTGAGTTCTTTTCTTTCTCTCCTCTAGTCCCTTTTTACTGCTCTCCCATTTCAATCCCCGGGCACATAAACACATTTGGAACAGCCACCAGACAACTTTCTTGCCCCTTATGGAATTTATATCTTTCTTTCCTCTAATAAATTATGCTTTAATCCTCTATTTGTGTTCTGGTTTCAATCTTTGATTCCTGAACACAAGAACATGGAGACATAAAACCCCAGACCTGCATCAAAATCATTCCAATCCTCAACTTGTCCACCTTCTAGGGAATAGTCCCACCAAACTTGGGCTGGGTTTTCAAACATCAATTAGACAATTTTCTGCAGAGTTGGTTGGGGCTCGCTTTAGCTGTCAATTCTTCACAGATATGTCCAAAATTCAATCTTCCACCATTAAGTTAACACCTGTATATCTAACTAGGATACATGTAATAACAAATTGCACCCTCAAAGATTTGCCATCCCATCTCTCCATCTCCCAATTCTTCCCATCCCTCAATCCAATTTCCCATATTTTGATTTTTCCTGTTTTTCATAATATCAAAAGTCTGATTTTGATGAACCAGAGACAAGGAACAATGGAGCAGAGACAAAAAACAAAATTACCCCCACAGAATTTCCTCACTGGGCAAAAATAATTCACCAGGCATTTGTTAATCAGTTCACAAAAACTGGCAAAACAAGCAGACAAATTCAGGCTTCCCCAAATAACCACATTTCATAGCTTAAATGCTACCATGAGATTTTATTTGTTACAGAAGGAAGAAACTCATAAAAGTGCTTGCAAAATACATTTGTGGGGGCCACAGGCAAGCAGGTTACAATGAGGCAGGGAAAAAGTGCTATTGCAGATCTTAGATGCTCTCTGGTGACATTCTCTGCTTTTGGATTGGTGGAAACTTTTGATTTGCTAAGAATACATTTTAAGGCTTTGATAGTCACAGACATTAGAACAGACCCAGGGGTAGGCAGTGAATGGTTTTCAAGGAGAATAAAAAATAGCTCGAAATAATTTGGTTTTGGTCTGTAACATTTTAACTCTATAATCTCAAACTTCAGGTGTTTAGTCTCATAGAAACATTAACACATGTGTCGCTTTTCCCTGAAGTAAGACAGACCCACTGCTATGGATGGTGAATGACAGCCTGGACGTCCGTATGGATGTGTCATAGCTCAGGAGTTTAGGTGCTTTCCCTGGTTTCTGCTGATACCAGGCTATTTCATAGCCAGTGTTCTGACTGTCCTGGCACTAGAAGGTGGCTCTGCCTCTTAGAGATGCAGTCAGGGATGGAGGCTGGGTTATTTGGATGTCACATCTGGCACATGATACTACAAATCCAAAATAAATGAAATACATAATGATGCTTCCTAAAGCATTTCCTGACCAGCCAGGCAGCACTAACCACAAGGGATAAGCATCTTCCTTACCTGAAATCCATAGTAAAAAGAAGATGAGAGGGGACCCCTCCCAAGCCCATGTTGTGACCCGATTGGGACTGAGTCCTACTGGAGGTGTGATAGGTCTTTCAAGAAGCCTCAGAGCAATGGGCTGGATTCTTAGCACATGCAAATCAGCTTGTGTGTACAGTCCTGGCCATAGCCACAGAGCTGGCTCCCAGGAACCTACCTCACAGGTGGTCTGCAGAAAATTTCTTTCTGAGAAACATAGACAGAATCACTGTGTTTTCCTGTGAGAAAAGGAAATTATTTTTACAATCTGTGGTTAATACATTTCCCACTAACTTTTCATATGTCAGGCAAAGTGACATATATGTCATATATTTCAGGGAGTGAGTTTTTACTATTTGTGATTCCCATTCTTCTTTTCTCCAGCAGCTTCTTCTAGGAAACTGAGGTATCCTCAATAGCAAGGGTTCAGCTGCACCAGAATCTGTCTTGTTCCACAGACCTGCATATTACATTACCATCCATCTCTTCTGCATCCTGATAAAAAACAGTTCTCAATGGCTGGGATAAAGGATGTGCTCCGCATAGATTTTTTGAAAATATTAATAAAATGAAATAAGATAAAAGGAAAAGACAGGTTACTGGAGTTCACACAGTATGTTGAAGAATCCTCTGCATAAGGTGGAGATGAAAACTGTCCATGTTATGGGAAACTATAAACAGAGTAAGGAGAGTGTCTCCATATGGAAGAAGTTCAGCACACAGGGGCACCTCCATTGTAACTGTTGAGTGGTACTTTAAGTGGCACTGAAGCATCATTCTTATCATTATTAGAACAGAATCTACTACAAGGGCACAAATATAACTTTGTTCTGGAGATGAATTATTTGCAGATAAGTCATCATTTAGAGTCATAGGTCTATTCAATACTAGATGGGGTGTGTGTGTGTGTGTGTGTGTGTGTGTGTGTGTATGTGTATGTGTGTGTGTGTTTGCACATGTGCCAAAGGGTACTTTGAATGTGTGTGCCTGAAGAGGCCCAAAGACAACATACAGAATCATCCTGGATCCTGTTACCTCTTTATTGCTTTGCTCTGGTGTTTCCCAGGCTCCACCTTCCAGGGCTGGAATCTCAGGAAGCTTCCATTCCACCTGGCGTTTTACACTGAGGATTCAAAGTCAGGTCTTTTGCCTGAAAAGGCAAAGGTTTTACCCCTGAGCCATCTCCCCAGCTCTGCATCTAACAATTTAAGCATTTCACATTTTTTACATCATCACTACCATATATATTTATTTCCACAGGTTACCGGTGCAAAACTCTATGGCAGTTAAAGTCAGGTCTGCATACAATTTTTGTTTTGGAAAAATTATGATTCTCATTGTTTTCCCCTCAGAATAAAAGACATATGTTTTAAAACTGCAGGAAAGTGAAATTCAGACAAGGTCTCCTTGGGATCAATTTCCTTGATAAAGCCGATTGTGGAATGGATCTGAGCTGCAGGAAGAACAAGGGGAAAATGGGTATTGAGGCAGTTTAACAATTTGAATCACAAGACCAGCCAGTCAACTTAGAACAGGGGAAAATGGGTATTGAGACAGTTTAGCCATTTGAATCACAAGACCAGCCAGTGTCAAAGTCTTCACATGACAACCAAAAAAATAAGTCTTGTCTTTCCAGGGTGAGCGACAGACTCAGTGCCAGGTGTCAGTGACAACTCAAGATCATCTGCATTGCAACCAGTCTCACTTGGGGCCTTTTAATTCCTGTATTTAAAAGTACATTCTTAAAGTCTCCATTAAAAGCAGCATTTTTTCTATTTAGAAAATAATACATCATTTACAAAGAATATATTGTGAAATTAACAAATAATATGAAATATGTATTCCTAAATATGATGAATGGGCCATTGCTGTCACCAATTTTGCTGTTATTTTTGAATAAAAATGTGCATGCTTTCAAATCTATCTTGTCTTCTGCACTCATTCACAAGATATTCATATTTACCATGACAATGGTCAACGTTTGAAATTAAATGTCTGGTGGAGAGAACCTAGATTATTTAACAGCTCAAGCTTATCTGTCGATATTATGGCAAAGAATGTCTGACCATAGATAAGGTTAAAATTGCAAATCTCTGTCTATATTCTAAGTAGTTCTCTAGAATAAGAATAGATCTATTTTAAACTATGCTTCTTGTATGGTCTTTGGCAGTATACTATAGGATGAAAATTGATATACGGATGTTCACAATTTCTTTACCAAAATATTTTCCCTTAGATGAATAGTCATTTGGCATATTTTCATTTTCAACTAGCATAAATCTCATGTTATGCTACATAAACTATGTATTTTTGAAACAAAAGAAAATTCCAGAAAGTAAGTCTTCAAGAAAGCTTAATTGATTGCTCCTTTGAATTGCTAAGACTCTTTTTCTCCTCACATCTTCATCCTGTTATTCTGTCTGTGACTCTGAGAATCTTTAGCTCAAATGTCAATAGACCCTGGAATTCCATATCCTGCTCATACTAATGTTCATGTGTCACATTCTGTTTGGAATGTATGCTTTATGTGTTCTGATAAATTTTCATTTAAAAAAATAAAATGTGAGCCACAAATTTACCTCTGGGCCATGGCTTTGCAACTTTACAATGACAGGTTTGCGACATACACCATATCGTGCATATTTTTGTCTCCATTTATATTCATAAATAATCATTAAAATTTAGAGGATTCTATTTTTAAAGTAATCACAATTCTATCACAATTTATAAAGATTCATTTAATATTATCAAACATTCAATAATGTCCAGTGAGAAACCTTTGCTATCGTGCTCTAAAGGAAGATGATTGTTAACCAGGAGGGGAGAGTTACACCACAGCCATGTGGGATCAGGATACCCTAGAAGGGACAGACTAGTGTCAGTGGTTCTCCCTGCTGGACATCCTTTCCAAATGAAGCTGTATAGAGCTCTGTACTCAAGTCTCCCAAAGCTATGTCCTTGGTTCTGGTTTTCATCAGGTATCCATGTTGCTTTCCCTTGGAACTTTCATCCTCAGCCAGGATCTCTCATCATCTTTCTCTGTTTCTAACTATTGCTGGCATTGGCATTTCTAATTGTAAATTGGACTCTAGAAGCCTGAGGAACAAAAGTCACAGTCATGAAAGGTGAACTTTTTAGTATGCCCATCCATATATATGTATTTGTGTGTGTGTGTGTGTGTGTGTGTGTGTATAAGAGGGTGTATGAGTGTGTGTGCCTGTGCCTATGTAAGTCTAAGGGTGACTTTGAGAATGAACTTGACTTGCTAAATCTCCTTATTGCTTTGCTTTAGGGCTTCCTAGGCTCTGCCTTCCAGGAGCAGAAGTGCAGGCAACCACCATTTCCACCCAGTATTTTTATGTGGGATCTGGGATCAATACTCAAGTCTTTTTGCTTTTAGGCAAAGATTTAAAACTCTGAGCCATCACTCCATTCATCACGCCCTTCATTCATCTCTATCCTGATCTCCCTTATACCTACAACAGCCAGGAAATCCGACAAAACTCTTCTACAACACTGGACTCAAGTAAGGTATGTATGTATTACATTAATGCTCACTTTACAACCCTGTGTCACTACAATATCATTGCATATAATAATATTGATTTCTGTTATTTCACAATGAAGTAATAAAAACCACAATACTTTTATACCTACATATTTATGACAATCATGTGATTTATTCAGGAGTCAGGGCAGGTATTGCTGAGTCTTCCTGTGAGGGCGCCATTGCCTGTATTTAAGGTCTCAGCACAGCCACATTCTATATGGGAGGATATGAAAATTACATGATCCATGCTAGTTGTATGGGGAAACATGGTCATACCCTATCTACATGATTTGCAGGGAGGAAGAAACTTCATTACCCACCAGACTGTGAGTCTGACAAAGTATGCCAAAGTATGCAACTTACTGACTCAGCTCTTTCCATCTCATCAATTTGCCTGGGGGAATTGTTCTGTCCATCATGGGCTGGGTCTTCCCACATAAATTTGACAATCAATCACAGGCTTATTTAGAATTTGCCTCAACTACTAATTCTTCACAGATGTGTCCACAACACAACCTCCAGCTGGCCATACCTATCCAGCTGGCACAGTCCTCAATCACAGGAAGTGAAGGCGAGGACCCAGTCAGAGAATAGAACTGACACTGGAAGTGTGTGTGGAGTGGCAGGACAGGGATGGAACATCTTGGAGTTGAAGCAAAGTAAAGGTGGAGATCAGATTTGCCTTTTCAGATACTGAAACTCATCACTCCAGATTTCTTCATTCATCTCCGAAGGACTCTGACCTCCAGGGCTGAGACTATTAGTTTGTGTTGTCTGGAGCTAGTGAGGCCATGGTGATTGGTGCTGTGTGCACAAACACTCCCACCACGGAGCAGGGTGTGTTTATCATACATCAAACTTGGGTCAGCTTCTGACGTCAAATTTACCACTTGTTATCAACTAACATCCTTTCTGACCACAGACAGGGAACGTTTTACCCTTAGAAAGGCTATCAACACTGCTCTTCAACAGCAGAAAAAAAATCACTTAGAAAAAAATAACATATACTAACTATTATGTAACCTGGGCATGATACAGCCTATGGATAAATTCTACTACTTGAAATGATGGACATTTTTATCTACTTTCTATGGGAGAAGCACAAATGAGACTCACAGGACACAGCTTGTGAAAAATAGCATGAATCAGAAGTTGAGAGGAAGACTCATTGGAGGAAGTCCAAGTAGTCTGAAGTAGACAAGGGTAGATGTCTCCAAACCTTTTCAAATCTTACTAATTTCTTTTTATTCTTTCAGGGTTTCACACATGAATACAGTCTGTTTATCATATATTGACATCTTAACCCCTCAGCTCATCTCCCCTTTCTTCTTCCCTGCCAGTCTCCCTCCTATTTTCATGTCTTTTTGCAAGTGTGGGCCTCTGAGTTTCATCTGGGTTTCCTTCGGTGGCATGTGCCTGAGCTCTTGCTGAAGCACAAATGTATATCAGCGAATATACCACTGAGGAAAATGAGTCCTCTGCCCCCCCACCCCATCCAGCATTAACCCTCAAAATTCTCACAGGGAGGTGTGGAACCTCCTTGAAATCTTGCCCCTTCCATTGAGAAATGCTGATAGACCAAATCCTGAACAAGTCCTGTGGAAGTCCACACAGCTGCGATGAGTTCATGGACACAACAGCCCTGTCATGTCCTGAAGACGTGTCTGGCTTCACTCTGCCTTCGCTTCAGGTTTTTACAGACTCTTCCTCCATGTTCTCTGAACCACGACCTCCCAAGTTTTTACTACTATAATTTACTTTGTCGAAGCTTTAGAAAATCTGTGCTTTACAGACAAAAATCAAAGAACAATTGAAGTTAATATGAAGACCAGCAGTGACCTGAGGCACAGGAAGGGTGGTGTTATGGTTTCCAAGCTGTAATGTTTACCATTTTGTCATGCTGTGAGTCACAGTTTTATGTATGGGATACATAAGTTCAAAAGGAAGGAACATATTCAAGGACAAAAATGCTGTGTCTAAATGCCAGTACCACTATCACCAGTGACTGTGTGACAGAGCAAGCCACCCGTGTGCCCGGACAGGTTGTCACGTGATCTCACATCTGAAATACAGTAAAAAGACTTCCGGTGGGCTTCATTAGATGACCCAAAATGAGGTGTAATTTTTTTAAGGCAAACTATTTTGTGGACTCTTCCGTATGTTAAAGTTAAGACTCTATCTAGGATACTAGGGTAACAACTAGTGAGAGAGCATTTTAATTACAGCCTGCTGATATTTATCCTAAGCCGGTATCATATATAATGGCGGTGTCCACGCACAGCCGTCCCACCAGAAGGCATTTATGCCAAATGTCCCGTGTGTCTGGTCCTCTTGGCCTATGAGCCCTGAAAGCCCTCTGAGCTCTTCCCAGCCTCCGGGTTCACACCATTGGCTGGCAGCAGCCTTCATCCTGCTTCTCCATTCTAAGGTGCATTCTGCCATCCAGTGGCCAGGATGCACCATTCAACTAACAGAATTTAATTTGGAATCCTAGTATCTGGATCCAATTCTTCACACTATTCATGAAGCTGATCCTATTCCATTCACCACTGCCTCAGATTCTGTAAGAAACACAGATGGGTCCTCTTCTTCATGACATTCCAAATGTTTAAGCAGCAAAGAGATCAATAGTTCATGAGGAATTCTGAAGATAAGGATCACAGGACAGTGAAGGTCTAGGCTATGGAATCTGCACAGATTAGCAAGGACTCAGACTTAACAAATGAAGCAGGTCCTAAAAACCTCACCTGGGGCATCTGAAGGGTTAGGGGATGCTTCAACTCCTCCTGTGCTAGTTCTGGGGACTCCATGGTTCCTGTACCAGAGCTGACACTTCGCACAGCAGTTCATTCAGTCTCTGCTTCTCTGAGCTCTCTTCCCCAATACAGCAGTGGAATAAAGTATGAAATTCTGAAGGAACCCCTTTTTTGACATAGCCTCTTTCTCTTAAAGTGATTCTTCATTCCCAGATCCTAGTGGGAAGCTGCTGGGCACACCTCTCAGGCAACGATTGTACAGTATTTGGGTTTTGGTGTCAAAAATGATGAAGTTGGAGGATGGCACATTTTGCTGCAGCTGTGTGACTTGCAGATCAACAGC
The DNA here is from genome assembly GCA_023101885.1 of Typhlomys cinereus. Lineage (NCBI taxonomy): Eukaryota > Metazoa > Chordata > Mammalia > Rodentia > Platacanthomyidae > Typhlomys > Typhlomys cinereus. The sequence goes on from JALPQD010000657.1 coordinate 678,110, forward strand.
AGTCAGGGGAAAGACCTCACATGGTTTGCCTGTCAATGTTTCATCCAGAAAAGGAGAAGACCTCAGGAAGCACCAACCCTCCCTGAGGGACTGTTGAGGATGTAGCCTTTGATTTACTATCCATGATTCAACAAGTGTCCAGGCACGTGCTAATGCAGGCAGCCCTATGAAACTCAGTGAGTCACAAACACAGCCTATAGTGGCTGATGATTAACAGACTCCTTAACCATTAAATAATAATCATCATCATCCTTGTTTCATTTTAATGGGCTTTGCACTTAATGTACATTTGGTCTCATATTCATGTGGCTATTATTCCATTCTTTTCACAACTATTTCCCTTGAATATTTTATTCCATTCCTTCACTTTCAGTCTGTGAATGTCCTAGATATCAAGTGAGTGTCTTATAAGGAACATTTTATTGAGGCTTCTTCCTTCACTGTTTTCTCCAAATTGGAGAATGCAATGATTGGCAGGTAAGTTTTTGCTCTAGCCAGTAACATAACTTATTTGCTTACAGTTCTTTCTGTTGTCGTTATTCATCTTGTTAGCTAAGTGAATTACCCTGTCACATATTAGGATTATTTGTTTGTTATTTTTGATATATCTGGAACAGGTATTTCTTTGTGGGCATCATGTGTCTTACCAGATTGCTTTTTTTAAATAAATAAATAAATAAATGCCTAAACAGCCATGTTAATTCATGTGTCCTAAACTCACAGACTGTATGAAACTTATAAGTACTGTGATCTATAAGGGATATGGCTAAAAAACATGTGGCTAAATGTGTGACATATGCAAATGAACTCATATCACTTTAAATATCATTCATAAGACTATAAAATCAACACATTTTCACACTGATTAACAGAAATATATCATGTTTCACAGATTATTTTCACTATATTTTGCATAGGATAAATCTTTCTTGCATATACATATATAGGTATATACATAAATGTGGGTGTGTGTGGAGATACGTATTTATATATGGATGTATGTATACATATAATTGCTGTTCTTATTCCTATGTGGTCATTTTGTAGTGCACATGGCAGTTGTACTTTTAAAGGCCTCCACTTATGTGGTTCTGCTCTGATGTCACTGCCACTGGCAGCAAAACTGTTGAACTGTCTGTGCAAGGAAGTCTGAGGAAAAGAACAGAAATCAGTCCCAGCCTTGTCAGCCAGATAGTTTGCAGAGCCACAAGATTTCCAGACTGAGATGTTAAAGCTGAGCCTCCTCTACCCGGTTGTCCTCAAAAGAAGCATGTGTTGTGAACAGAACAAGGAGGTTTTTTGTATTGTGTTGTCAATGTAACACCCTCTGTAATACTGGTAGCAGTAAAAACCTGCCAAGTCCTCAGGCTCCAGGCTGTTGATGGTGAGAGTAAAGGCTGTCCCTGACCCACTACCATTGAACTGGGTTGGGACACCATCAAGTCTGCTGAAGCATGTGGATGAGGAGCCTGTGAGCTTGCCCAAGCTTCTGCTGGCACCAGGCTAAGTAGTTGCTGATACTCTTACTGACTGTGCAAGTGACAGTGGCTGTTTCCCCAAGAGACAACTACAGGGAAGCCGGGGACTGTGTCAACAGGACTTATCCCAACATACCTGAGACAAAAATAAGAGAGAAAAGTTATCCAAATACTCCTCATCCTCTTAGCAGAGGCAGCCTGGTTAAAGTTACTTTATTCTGAGACCCACAAGTGCCAGGTCACAAGACTCCACATATTTGAGAGCATTCACAGATAGGCAGAACCATTCTGTTTCTCTTACCTGGCAGGCTAAGCAGCAGGCAGAGAAGTAGAGTTGGAGTTTCCATGGTTCACTCTGAGTCTTACAGTAGGCTGCTCCTGATCCAGAGCCTGGGGGCTTTGATAAGGGTTGTGGAGCTCAGGGTGGGTGGAGAGGAGCATGCAAAGCCTCTAGGAGGGGGCTGGGCTTCTAACTGCAGAGATGTTGCCCTCCCTTTTTTTTTTTTCCACTTCAGCAATCCCCACCAGATGGTCATGTCAGCAACAGCCTTGGCTTTGCTGAAGCATAGAATTTCCTTTATGTGGTTACACAGTTAAAACTGTATATATTCTCACCCCAGCAAACACTGTTAGATATTCTTTATTATAAACTTTTTAGGGAACAAAAACATAGCCTATGAGATCTAGAGTCTATTTGTGGCCAAAACTTTAATCGTCTTTCCTCTGGAGTATTGTGTTATAGTGACTGAATGAATCACTTAGAGAAACGCATCTTCCAGACATGCTCTTCCCCTGCTGCTTAGTAGTCCCGTCCTCTACAGCGATGTACAAGGGTCAACATGCAATGAGGCTCTGTAGTGCAGGTCCCTGGACAACCACAGCCGACCAATGAGCTGTGTGATGGTTTCCATTCTCTGAACACAGACAACAGCATGTCCCAGACAATTAGTAAATACTCATGGAGTGATCTTCTCCATGCCATCCTATGCCATTTAGGGACTGGTGTCAACCTGACAGTTGAGAGCTGAGTTTGGGTCACATCAGTGAAGGATTGTTAGCCAAGGCAAGTCCTGAGCAAGCCCGTGGGAGAATAGTTGATGTGAGAAGACTCAGTCCATGGGGGTGGGGCTATTCAATGGGAAGGTGAGAAACAAAGAACGAAAGAAAAAAAGAAAGACAGGAAGGAAGGAAGGAAAGACAGGAAGGAAGGAAAGACAGGAAGGAAAGACAGGAAGGAAGGAAGGAAGGAAGGAAGGAAGGAAGGAAGGAAGGAAGGAAGGAAGGAAGGAAGGAAGGAAGGAAGGAAGGAAGGAAGGAAGGAAAAAGAAAGCGGGAAAGAGAGAAAGAGAAAGAGAGAAAGGGAAAGAGAGAGAGAGAGGGAGAGAGGGAGACAGAGAAAGAAAAAGAGGTGATGTTGGACCGCCCTCTAGCGGCAGACAGCAGTGTTGCATCCTAGAGAACAGAAACATTCAGCAGGAAACCCTGAGCTGCAGGGACCTCTGACCCTGGACCCTCACTAGCTCCCACCTGCCAGCTCCTCGCCAGGCTTTAGGGAGGAGGGGACTGCGAAATGCTGTGGGAAGCCAGATGCAATGCTTCTGTGTAACAAAGACAATATATATATTTTTATTATTATTATTATTTATTCAACTGTGTGCATGTGTGTGTGTCTGTGTGTGTCTGTGTGTGTGTGTGTCTGTATGTGTGTGTGTGTGTGTATGTGTAGAACCACGGACGAATTCGCGAACCACCATGGACGCCTCCACCTCCTTCTGCTCCGGGATTCACAGGCTCCGCCCTACTAGGACCAGAAGCGCAGGCCGCCCCCGCTTCCGCCTGGCGTCTATATGTGGGATCTGGGATCCGAACTCAGGACCTTTCGCCTGCAAGGCAGAGACTTAACCCCTGAGCCACCTCTCCAGGCCCAACAAAGACAATATATTTTTAAAAGTTGTTAAAAGGAGTCATGTTCCGCACCTTTACATGAGAGGATACGGTGTTTGTACTGTGGACTGAACAAGATAAAGTGTTAAGATGAAGGGGAGCCATATCTCCCTGGATATCACATCGGACACCTGATGTCGAACAAACAAAAATATACACACTTATTAATGTTATAAACAGATTTAAATATCTGAAAGCACGGATCACACTGGGCTGAGTCGACTGACAAATCGTCAGTGCATTGTTGCTTGTGGGGAGCCAGAGCAGCAGAAGCCCCAGGAGCTGGATTGGAGACCCTCACAGTGGATGTTTGAGCTGACTTGGGTTGATTCTTCCTGGTGCTAGAACAGCCTGCTATGAAGTTCTCCAGGCAGTGGGTTGGGCTGTGGGCACATGCAGATCAACAGGAGCCAGGCAGCACTGGGCACAACCCTGCTGTTCACTGTGGGATGGAGGCAGCCAGGGCCTTAGGGATTCCTGACTAACACATGGGGTGGGCTTTCTTGGGGTGCTTGGGTTCACCTGGAATTATGTGTTCTCAAGTGTAACAACTCTGCACAAGCCAAGGACAACTATCCCAGGTCTCACATGAAGAGCACCAAATGGTTCTTTCATTCTGGTCATATAGGAAGGCCACTGATTTTCGTACATTTATTTTGTATTCTGTCGCCACTGATTTTCGTACATTTATTTTGTATTCTGTCACAATGCTGAATTTCTGTATTAGTTCCAGGAGCTTCCTGGTGGAGTTTTTAGGATCACTCAGGTATAGGATCATGTCATCTACAAATACAGATAACTTGACTTCTTTCTTGCCGATTTGAATCCATTTTATGTCCCTTTCTTTTCTTATGGCTTCAGGTAAGACTTCAAGTACAATATTGAAAAGAAGTGGTGACAGAGGACAGACTTGTCTTGTTCCTAATCTAAGTTTTAGGAATTGAAGTGGGAATGCTTCAAGTTTTTCCCCATTGAGTATAATCCTTGCTGTTGGCTTGTTGTATATGGCTTTTATTATACTGATAAAGGTTCCTTCCATTCCAACTTTCTTTAGGGTTTTGATCATAAAGGGCTGTTGGACCTTGTCAAAAACTTTTTCTGCATCTATCAAGAGTATCATGTGGTCTTTTACGTTGGACTGGTTTATATGGTGAATTACATTTATTGATTTGCATATGTTGAACCAACCTTGTGTGCCTGGGATAAAGCCTACTTGATCTCCATGAATGATCTTTTTGATATGTTTTTGAATCTGATTTGCTAAGACTTTATTGGGAATCTTTGCATCTGTGTTCATCAGAGAGATTGGCCTATAGTTTTCTTTTTTAAGTGTATTTTTATTAGGTTTTGGGATTAAGACGATATTAGCTTCATAGAAGGAATTTGGTAGTGTTCCTTCTTTTGCTATTTGGTGGAACAGTTTAAGGAGTATTGGTGTTATTAGCTCCTTAAATGTCTGGTAAAACTCTGTGCCGAATCCATCTGGTCCAGGACATTTTTTGGTGGGAAGATTTGAGATTACTTCCTAAATTTCCTCATATGTTACAGGACTATTTAAATAATTCACAACTTCCTGATTCAATTTAGGTAAGTTTGTGTTTACTTAGGAATTCATCCATCTCTTTTGTGTTGTCAAATTTCTCAGAGTATAAGTTTTTGAAATATGATGTTATAATTCTCTGGATTTCTTGGGTATCAGTAGTGATAACTCCATGTTCATTTCGAATTTTTTTAATTTGGGTTTTCTCTCTCTTGCTTTTGGTTAATTTAGCTAAGGGTGTATCAATCTTATTGATTTTTTCAAAGAATCAGCTTTTTGACTGGTTAATTTTCTCTATCATTTTCCTAATCTCGATTTCAGATATTTCTCCCCTTATTTTGCTAACCTCCTCTCTTCTACTGCTTTTGGGATCAGATTGCTCTAGTTTTTCTAAAGCTTTTAGCTGCATTTCTAATTTATTTATTTCTGATGTTTCCATTTTTTTTGATGTAGGCATTAAGAGCTGCGAACTTACCTCTTAGGACAGCTTTCATTGTGTCCCAGAGATTTTGGTAAGTTATATTTTCATTATCGTTCACTTTCAGGAAATTTTGAATTTCCTTTGTAATTTCTTCCTGAATCCAATTCTCATTCAGCAGCATAGTGCTAAGTTTCCAGGAGTTAGTGTATTTTCTGTTGTTTGTTATGTTGTGGATGTCGAGTTTTAAGCCGTGCTGGTCTGATAAGGTGCAGGCTAGAATTTCAACATTCCTGTATATGTGGAGATTCATTTTGTGGCCCAATATGTGATCTATTTTGAAGAAAGTTCTATGTGCTGCTGAGAAAAATGTGTATTCTTTGGTGTGTGGATGAAAAGTATGATAGATGTCTGTAAGGTCCATTTCAGTAAGGGTTTGGTTAAACTCCAAAGTGTCTCTGTTATGTTTTTTACCTGTAGATCTATCCCATATTGAGAGGGCGGTATTGAAATCCCCAAGAATTATCATTTTGGGATTGATTTCTCGCTTTAGACGTTGTAGGGTTTGCTTAATGAATGTGGGAGGGGCCATATTGGGTGCATATATGTTCAATATTGTGAAGTCTTCCTGGTGAATTGTACCTGTGACTAAAATGTAGTATTCATCCATGTCTCTTATGATTTTCTTTGGTTTGAAGTCCACTTTGTCTGATAGCATAATGGCTACCCCTGCCTGTTTTCTGCTTCCATTAGCTTGTAGAATTGTTGACCAGCCTTTTATTTTTAGATCGTGCCTATCTTTTGTGGTGAGATGGGTTTCCTGCAGGCAGAAGATTGATGGATTGTGATTTTTTATCCAAATTTGTAATCTGTGTCTCTTCATTGGTGAGTTAATTCCATTAACATTTAGTGTTATAATGGAGAAACTATTTTCAATTCCAGACATTTATTATCTTTAGTAGTTTTTGTAAGTATATTGCTTTGCTGTTAATGGTGTTATACTTCCCTTCTGTTTCCTGGATATGCCTGTTTTTCAAACTTGAGTATCATTTCTAGCATTTTTTGAAGGCCTGGTTTGGTGGACATGTATCCCTTCAAGTTGTCTTTGTGCTGGAAGATTTTTCTTTCTCCCTCGATCATGACGGACATTTTTGCTCATTCAATACTTGAAGTATGTCTCTCCAAGCTCTTCTTCCTTTACTGTTTCGACTGAGAAGTCATTTTTTATTTTAATAGGTTTACCTTTAAAAGTGACTTGTTTTTTCTCCCTTGAAGCTCTCAGCACCATTTCTTTGTCTTGAATGTGGAGTGTTTTAACTATTATTTGCCATGGCGAGCTTCTATTTTGGTCATATCTGTTTGGGGTGCGGAATGCCTCTTGTATATAGATGGACCTCTCTTTTTTTAGATGAGGAAAGTTTTCCTTGATGATTGTTTGAAAAATTTCCTCAGGGATGGTATTTTGAGATTCTTGCTCTGGTGTTCCATGAATACGCATGTTAGGCTTCTTCAGGGTGTCCCATATCTCTTGAATATTTCTCTCAAGTATCTTTTTGGCTTTAACAACCTCTTCCATTGAGCTGGTTAGTACTCCCACTTTATCTTCAAGGTCTGAAATTCTGTTTTCTGCTTCGTTAGTTCTGCTGATAAGACTCTCTGTGGAGTTTTGGGTTGAAGATAACTTGTCTTTTAGCTCAGTTTTAAACTCTGCTTGAGTCTGTTTTAGCTTCTCTATGCCTGTTTTTGTTTCTTGTACTGTTTTTCTCAACTCCTCCAAGTGTCTGTTGTGTTCCTCTTCAAAGTGGTGTATGTGGTTATATAATTCCTCCGGGATTTCCTCTTTCATAGTATTGAACATGGTAATGATCATGTTGTGATCCTGGGTCAGGCTTTCTTGGACATTTTCTGTGGATTTGTTCTGGTTGGAGTCGAACATTATGGGATTAATTCCTTCAGCGGGAGATTTGTTTACTTGAGTGTTGTTTCTCATGAGTTTGCACTTTGACTTGGGCATTGTCATTTTAACTCTTAAGATCTTCTTTCAATTTCTGTGCATTTTTCACTGAATTGAATTATTTGGCCTAGGGTTCTTGGGGGTGGGCGGGGGCGGAGCTTACCTAGGTCGCGGTGAGTCCCGGCTGGACCACGCGCGAGTCCTGGGTGGCGGGAGTAGGGGAAAGGGACCATGCCAATATTGTTTTGGTTGTTGGGTATTTTGGGGGGGGTGTTTCTTTTTCTTTGAAAATGTGTTTGCAAGATCCTTTGGGAGAAATATTAGTGAGTAATGGCAATGTATGTACCAGCATGTATGACGGTGTCTGTGTATCATCTGATAATGGCTATTACAAAGTGCTGATTGCTCCTTGGAAAGAAATCTTTTCCTTTCTTGGACTCCTTTCAAGCTCTTTAACTTGCATTTGTGTTTCCATAACCTCAAGGTAGCACATTGTTGCAGTTTGCCTGCATGATTGTGACCAAATGACTATCAAAGAGCTTAAGGGAACAAGAGGCTTATTTCCTTAATGACAGTCTGGTTACAGTTCTCAGTCCAACTTGATGGGAGAGCATGTAGCGATATCAGGGCCAAAGGAACTGGCTACACCATCATCAGTATGTCTGGCCAAGTGTGTAGAAGGATGCCAACTTCCTCAACCACCTGTTCAGGGTCTAATGTCACCCACCATGGACTGGGTCTTCCCCATCAGCTAGACTATCTCTTGCAGGTTTGCTCTGGGCTTAACACAACCATTAATTCTCTATAAATGTGCCCAGAGCTTAAACCCTCAACTGTCAAGTTGACACCTGGGCCTAAGTATGACTGACACACATCTAAGCATATTAAACACATATTAATTTCACTATGTTTCAGAATTAGTTTTTAAATATTTCTGTTCACAGCTTACCATGACAAAATTAACTCCCTCCTTCTTATCCAGCTATCCAGGCAAAAGTCTTATATACCGTGGGGTGAGTGTTACTCATTAATTAGACAATCCCCTGGAGGCTTGTTCAGGGTTTAACTCAACTAATTTATCACAACTGTGCCCAGAACTCAACCCTTCAGTCCTCCAATTGACAGCTATATGCAATTATCATGAGTTGCAATGTACATGCTTCCCCAGAAGTCACATGCTCCCCTGGGCTAAATTCTCACGTGGGAACCCTCTTCTTGCTCCACTCGAACATGAGACCACAGTCCATTTTCTTGTCTACTGTGTGCTGAGGATTCTTCTCTGAACTGTGTGTCTTCACCTTTCACCTTGTATAATTTTATCCCTTTCAATGACTGAGTCATTTCACTTAGTCGTTCACAACTGTCCTAAGACATTGACGATGTGGCTAAGCAATGACATGTAGATTATAGTGGATGCAATGGATTCCAGGAGATCAGAGACAGCCCTGTAGAGAATTCCTCCACTTCTCAAGGGGGTTCACTCAAGAAGAAAAAGGAAGTATAAATGGACCCAAGGGATTGGACACATCGCACAGAAATTTACCATGGACACAGTGTGAGAAACACATCTGAGACCATTCCAAGTGCAGAGAGCACAGCCCTGATGCAACTGTCCTAGATGGAGGATCTGGGAAATGGCCAAAGAACCTGAGGATCGTAACTACTGCTCTGGATATGAGAGATGAAACCCAGAATGCCCAGCCTGGGCTTTACCTGGCTTATCCAGACTCTATTTTGTTCATGTTTTATTTTAAATTCTTATCCAAAAATTTGATTTCTATCTATCATCTTCTATATGGACATAACCACTGGTTGTCACTTTTACATCTTTCTATCTCAAGCAGTGGTGTTCACAAATAGGCACACCAAGAAGTTCAGGACCTGAGCAAAACTCACAGGAATAAATGCAGAAGTCTTCTACAATATCTTTCTCATCCACAGAAAGACTGAATTGGCAAAGTTAAGCTAGTAAGAAATCCATAGGAGAAACCACAAGAAAATGGACCATCACTTCACTCCCCAAAAAAGAAAAATGTCTGAGGGCATAGTGCACTGCCCTGGAAGAATGGGGACACTCAGGGTTTCTGAGCCCTTGCAGAGTCACTCACATGTGCCAGCCCTGAAGCTGTGCCCCCTGCTCAGCTGCTAATGATTTGCATACACGGAGCACAGCCCACTACTTTGAAGACTTTATCAGGCTGGTCACATCCTGCTCAGGGGTCAGTCCCAGTCTGGACGCAGCATGGACATGAAGACCTCTGCTCAGCTTCTGGGGCTCCTGCTCCTTTGCCTCCCAGGTAATGAAGGACAGCATGGGGGGGGTGTTCCTAACCCAATGTGAGCAGCACTGTAAGATGATTAGGAAAACTCTGTTACATGGTTCTCAATATACAGTTTCTGATTTTGTTTTATTTCCAATGATAGGTGTGAGATGTGAAATTCAGCTGACCCAGACTCTATCTATGGTTGCATCTCTAGGAGACAAAATCACCATCAATTGCAAGGCCAGTCAAGGGATAAGCACTCCCTTACAGTGGTATCAAGAGAAGACAGACAGAGCTGTGAAGTTCCTGATTAGATATGCAACCACCTTGCAATCAGGTGTCCCTCCAAGGCTCAGTGGCAGTGGGTCAAGGACAGATTTTACCCTCACCATCAGCAACCTGCAGCCTGAAGATTTTGTAATGTATTTCTGTCAACATAGTTACAATATTCCTCCCACAGTGATACAAGCCACAGCATAAACCTCACTGAGAGGCAGAAGTGTAAAGCTGTGTCGCCCCAACTGGCATTGGCATCTGCTGATTTTGCTTTCCTTTTAAATATACATCTTTAAGGCATAAATCAGTTCAGAAAGGATTCTATACTGGATATTTTCCAGGTTTGCTGGTCAAAGGCAGTCAAAGTGCTGGTGTTTTATGTGTAATTACACTTTCCTAATTTAATGCAGAAGAAAGATCATGTTGTTGTAAATTTGTGTCATAGTTAACCACAGGTGTCAACTTGACTTTGGAGGGTTTGAGCTCTGGGCACAGTTGTAGAGAGTCGATGGTTGAGTTAAGCCCAGAGCAAACCTGAAGGAGATTGCCTAACTGCTGGGGAAGACCCAGCCCATGGTGGGTGGGATTAGGCCCTGGATAAATCACAGAGACCTGGTTGAGAGAGTTGGCATCCTTCTGTATACTTGGCCAGACATGCTGGTCTGGCAAGTAAGGATTGTCCATCTCTCAGCTGTTATGGTGGCCAGTTCCCTCAGCCATGGTGTTGGTCTGTGCTCTCCTGTCAAGCTGGACTATGAACTGTAACTAGACTGTCGTAAGAAAGTAAACTCCTTGTTCCCTTAAGCTGTATGATGGTCATTTATCAGCAACCATGCAGGTGGACTGCAACAGAATTTGGTACCCAGGAAGTGGGGTGTTGCTGATAAATCTGACTATGTGGATTTTGTGTCTTTTGAACAGTTTCGCTGGACAAAGTTGAAAATGCTTGAGAATTTTCACTTTGTGGATTTACAAATACCGTTCTGCAGCATTTAGTGGGCCAATTGCTGAGAGACATTGTTTGGGCCCAGTTTGTGATGAGGGAAATAAGGACTTTGGTAAAACTGAGTATAAGGACGATGGACTGGATTGCTTGACAGAGGAGAACTATGTTGGCAACCTTGGAGGTTTGGATGTGCAAAGGGCAGGTTGTTGGACAAATGAGTATCAGTGAAGGAAAACCTAGTGACTTGCACTGAGACAGTGGAGGCCGTGGAAATCACCATAGGGCAAGTTCATGGTTTGGAAGCTCAGATTCCTTCAGGGACCGAAAGCCCAAGTTAAAGCTGTTTCTTGTCCTTTGCAAGTTTGGTTGCCTAGAAGAGAGGCTTTTCCAGCATCAGCGCACTGAAGTTGGTGCAGCTGTGGCTCCAGTGGACTAAGCTGTGTTTCAACCTCGCTTCAGAATGTGGCAGTGTACCTCAGGTGATACTGGTTTTCATGTACTACTGAAGGGTTCATGAAGAGCAGCAAAAGCTTGGCACCAAGTGGCAGGTGTAGAGTTCCTGCGGGAGATGGTGAAGCTTAAAGCTGCAGAGGAGAACCCAGAGTTGTGTTTGAGATGCCAGAACTGTGGGACTGCTGCTGAGGACAACTGCGAGTAGAGATTCAGCCTGGTTCAGAGGAACTCTGCGCTTACAACTTCGACCTGCAAACAGGGACTGGGAATGCCTCGAATCTTTGAGCCGCCTTGACTACGTGATGAGCAGCAGAAGATGGACATTGAAGTACAGGATGTGGTGATTTGCTGGACTTTGTTCTTTTTAATGTCTTATTAAGATTCTTCTGTTTTAATGTTTTATCTGTTTTAAAGTATTTAATTTATTCTGATTTAAGAGTTTTAAGGTTAAGAAACTTTGAACTTTTAAAATATTGGAACTGAAGTTTTAATGAGAGAACATTTTAAATTTGTCCATGGAATGTATTTAACTTTTAATATCTGTGGGGACAAGGAAAGGTTACAGTTTAAAAGTGCTACTGTTTTTGTGTCAAGTTGACAAGGGGTGGAATGTCATACTTAAGCACAGGTGTCAACTTGACTTTGGAGGGTTTGAGCTCTGGGCACAGTTGTAGAGAGTTGATGGTTGAGTTAAGCCCAGAGCAAACCTGAAGGAGATTGTCTAGCTGCTGGGGAAGACCCAGCCCATGGTGGGTGGGATTAGGCCCTGGATAAATCACAGAGACCTGGTTGAGAGAGTTGGCATCCTTCTGTATACTTGGCCAGACATGCTGGTCTGGCAAGTAAGGATTGTCCATCTCTCAGCTGTTATGGTGGCCAGTTCCCTCAGCCATGGTGTTGGTCTGTGCTCTCCTGTCAAGCTGGACTATGAACTGTAACTAGACTGTCGTAAGAAAGTAAACTCCTTGTTCCCATAAGCTGTGTGATGGTCATTTATCAGCAACCATGCAGGCAGACTGCAACAATTTGGTTCCCACCACTTGGATGCCACTAAAAGACAGTCTAAAATTATGAAAGTTGAAATTTCAAAACAAAATGGGAGAATTTCCAAATACAGAAACACACAGAATGACACAAAATAGTTTTCATGTCACAAATTTAAGACTTTGTCTAGCTGATGGTGATGGCAACATCCTTGTAATATAGCAGAGAAGAAATGTTGCTGGCATTGGCATAGATCTGAGGAATTTGGGATAATATTAGTGATGGTTGTTACTTTTGCAGGCACATAAACAAGGCCTTTGGAACTCTGTGAAAATCAGTGAGGAAAGATACATGGTATAACTTACAAGATTCAACTTTCACTACTGCCACATTCATAGGAAGTCAATGCACAGAGCAAAGCTTTATGTCCACAGTATGGAGGGGGGAGCGACATTCATGAATAAGAGCCCTAAAACCATGTCACCCATTTGCATTCAGACAAGCATCCATCTAAAAGAACATCTGAAACCCACCATGTGCCAATGTATGATCCAGCAGGAGCTACTCAATACATGCAGCCTAAATTGACATTGCAAGAAGAGGGTGACCTTTAGTACTCCAACAATGGAGCCTTAGACCAATGTACAGAATTCAGTATACATAATGGAAGGGCTGTGGTACTGTCAGGGTCCTGAAAGCATCCTGAGTTTGTAAAAATAACTGCCTGTTTTTACAGGCTCATCACCTTAGTGCATCTTTGCCTGGTGCGTTCTATCAGATAATACATGTGTCCCATTGTAAATTTGTCATGTGTTACAGAAGAATGAAAAATGAGATGAGCATCTACTCCAGTAGAATGTGTGAATTTTTTTCTGTGTAACTTTAAATCATTTCCTCTTCTCACTTTTATGCTATTAACACACTGGCTCTGTGCTTTGCTCTTTTGACTTTGTGAACCAAACTGTCAATTGCTTTGATTTTTCTTTTCCTACTTCCTAATACTTTCTCCATAACCTAAGTAACATTAAATAGTGAAAACATTAACAATGTATTTTCCATTTTATTTTTTTAATTTCTTCCACTCATACAAAGTTGATAAGTACTCCATTCTCCTCCTTCCCTCCACCCCTCCCTGGACCCTCTTGCTCCCTCCCCATTTCCTTTTTTTTCCCCCTCCCTCCCTTTCTCCAGTGCTTCCTCCCCCCCCCCCATTCTGAACATCCTTTATGGTGCATGTCAAACTTCCTTTTGGGTCTTCCTCTCTGATGAGGTGTAAGGACTCAGTGGCATTGCGTAAGGCTCTTTTTTGTGTTCCCCTTTAGTATAGGAACACTATTGTGGCTGTAATCCCTTGCCTCTAAGGATCTTAGTGTCTGTGGTCCATGGTAGACTATGTAATAATGTATTTTCATAAGAAGAAAAAGTTAAGTCACATATAAATGATTTTTTGCATAACCTGTGGTGATAACATGAAAACTGATCTTATCTGTACCTTCTAATGAATTGAGTAAAGGAAATATACCCTTTAAATATAGTGTTATAATAAGGCTTCTGGATCAACCACGATTCTGTCGGCTCTCTTGTTTTATATATATTATTGGAGTAAAGTAATATTTCTATATCCAGAAGTAGATAATGCTGATTTGGGCAGGGAAATGGTATATATTTGAGTAGAACTGACATCTCAACATGAGGAATCCATGGCAGGTGTAGTAAAATTTGTATTATTGGGAAGATAATCTAAAAATAATAGAAAGTTTTATGGCAAGTGACTGGTAACACCTTCAACAAAAGTCTATTTTTATAATATGCATTACATATATGCACAGTTTTATTTTCAAGTGTGTTTATGTGTGACATTGCTGGATACAGGTATCAAGCTTAGACTTGAAACCATGAACTCTGGGCCCCTTTGTGGAGAATGAGCACACAACTTAATCCTTGATTAAGCTTGCATATGATTTAGTGATTGATGGGGAGGGCCCAGCCCATAGTGGGTAGGACTAATCCCTAGACAGATAGATGATATGGAGGGAGCTGATTGAGGAAGTTGACATGCTTTAGGATACTTCCCCAGACATGTTGGCCTGGCAAGTGAGAAATTTTGCCTTTCTCAGCAGTCCTGTGAATAAGGTGTGGCCATTTCCCTTGGCCCCTGGTATTGGTGTGAACTCTTCTACCCAGCTTGACTAAGAGATGCATTTGGAAAATTGTAAAAAAAAAAAATCCATTGTTCCCCCTTAAAATGTTAGTTTGTGAATGTATAGGGAACAATGCTTGTAAGCTGCAGGGCATGTTTTAGCTACTTTAGCATACAGGAATGCTGAAAAGTGAGGAAGTATGTCTCTTTTAAGGTGTGGTCAGTTTCCTTGAGTACTAATATTGGTGCAAGTGCTCCTACCTAAATGTTCAAATGCAGCCAGAAACTCTAAGTGTGAAGAAATACCTTGCTCCTCTAAGTAGTTTGAGTCCTGTATTTGTTCAGCAATGGAAGATGAGTCTAACACAGTCACCTAATGGAAGTTATAGAATACAGTGCAGATCACTGTATTCCATAAACCAGGAATGAATTGCAGAGGCAGCAGGGTAAAGCTGCCTTCGTGCAAACCTGGCCACCCCAGCTCCATCCCAGGACCCCACATGGTAAAAGGGGGAATTGACTCCACAAACTTTTCCTTGCATCTCCCCCCATGTGCTGGTGCAGACCCCCATCACTCTATCCCATCCTCTTTTCCAAAGTAAATAAATAATTCAGTCATTAAAAAGTTTTATGCACAGTCCATTTGGTCAATGGCATCAAGCAGATTAGGAACTACTGAGGGAAGTCTGTTCGAATCTGCACTGCAGAAAGATGCTTATTCTTACAAGGATGATAAGGACAGTGTGATGCTCTGTGGGTGTGTGGCACTTTGCTTGACTGTTGGCAATAAATTCATGAACTAATGGCTTCAGGAGGAGCAAGAATTTACTTTCCTTTTTGATAGTCTGGCTACATCTCTTACACCATCTTGGAAATAGAGAGCTTTTATCAGCATCAAGAGTCAAGGAAATTATCCACCAGTATCTTGCTGAGAGAGGGATAATTCCTACCTGACAGATCAGCTTCTCTCACCAAGTATGCTGAAGAATGTTACCTCCATGAATCTCCTTACTCCCACTTGTCCAGGAAAATGTCCCAACATGATTGGCAAGCCATCCCTGCACACAATCTCCTGCAGGCTTGTTCAGGGCTTCACTCAACTACTAATTCTCAGAACTATGCCCAGAGCTCAAACCTTCAATTATGTAGATGACACCTGTATGGAACTATCACTGAGTGTCATCCATACTCATCCTTCCTCAAAGGTCACATTCTGCACTTGTGAATGTAAAGTGTTGCTCTGTTGTAAATTCGCATGTAGGGGCCCTTCTCTCCACAAGAATATGGAGATCACAGAAAGTTTTCCTCTCTATGCTGAGGATTCTTCTCCATACTGTGTAGCTTCGCCTTTAGGCTTGTAGCATTTTATACCTTTCAGTGATTCTGTGTCAACCCACCAAATTTCTAACAACTGTTCTCTCTCAGAAACTGAAGATACACATTATATAGGACACAGTGGATTGCAGGATATCTAGTCCTTGGTGTAGAGAACAGTTCTGCTTGTCAAAGGGACTCACTCAAGAAAGATAAGAAAGCAGAAATGGACCAAAGCAATTGGACACATCTCTCACAGAAAAGTTTCATGACCACAGAGCAAACACAGATGAGGCTTTCACAAGTGCAGAGAGCCCTGATGCATCTGTCAGAGATGGAGGTGTTGTGAAATGGAGGACCAAGAGGGTAACTGGCTGCTTTTCCTCCTCCTCCTGATTTTTCTTCAGGACTGAATTGACCAAGGGCATCCTGGCTGTGAGGTAGATGGCCAGTCCTGCTCTAAGATGCTCCTGTGCTTTTCCTGGGACTGGTGTCCAGTGGTTTGCATGATCTGCTGTGTATTCCGGTCAGATGCTGAAGGGACAAATGCAGGCTGCACATGCTCTTCACTCTGAGGATGGGCTCACAGAGAATATGATGATTAATGCAAAAAAGTCATCAAAATGGAAGGTGGATCTACAGTGCTTGCCAGCTTCTGTCTACCTGGAGCAGAGAGTTGTTCCTGACTTGTGACAACACTTGCTGTTCTCACAAAGGAAAGACCCCAAATCCCATTGAGTTTCTGGCATCTTATCTTTTAAAAAACAAGGCACAGTTTGAAGGTCAAAAATGACCTATGCAAGAAAAATCATTGTTGTTAGCTATTACGCATTTACATGATTATGAGGCAGCTTTTCTTGCTGTGTTTTCCTCCCATTTTTGGACATATAAGAACATTCAGGATATCAGAACTTATTTCAGGAATTGCAGAAGACATCCTAGTTCCCTCATTGTGATTTATTCACCATCATATCATCTATGCAGCTATTTTCTCAGGTTGTCTTTTGCTTTGTTTTTAAGGTGATCTTCAAAATAAACTATTAAAATATAAAAAAAAGATAATCAAGCTGGGTCCATGACTACTCCTCTGGAGCCAAGAGACAAACACTAGGGACACCCTGTGCCTGGGCTTTCCCTTGCTTGTGCAGACAATGTTTTGTGCATACTGTATGGTATATTATTATTTAAAAGTTTAAAGTCTTTATAACATCTATCTATCATCTCTTTTATTGACACAGCCCTTTATTGTCATTTTAACATCTCTTGCTATCTCCAGCAGTGGTGCTCACAAATAAGCATATCAAGTAGTTCAGGGCCTGAGCAAAACCCACAGGACCAAACGCAAAAGGCTTCTAAAATATCTTTTGCATTCACAGAAAGACTGGGTTGGCTGAAGTAAAGCTAGTAAGAACTGCACAAGAGAAACCATGTGGCAAATGACCATCACTCCACTCCCCAGACTGTTGCGTGTCTCTGTTCTCAGTCCCCACAAAAGAAACATGTCTGAGGGCAAATCTACACTGCTCTGGAAGAATGGGACACTTGGGGTTACTGAACCTTTGAAGAGTTGCTCACATGTACCAGCCCTGCAGCTGTGCCCCCTGCCCAGCTGCTGCCTATTTGCATACCCAGAGCACAGTCCACTGCCCTGAGGACTTTATCAGTCTGGTCACACCCTGTGTAGGGGTCAGTCCCAGTCAGGACACAGCATGGACATGAAGACCCCTGCTCAGCTTCTGGGGCTTCTGCTCCTCTGGCTCCCAGGTAATGAAGGACAGCATGGGGGAGGGGATTCCCAGCCTAATGTGAGCAGTGCTGCCATACGTTTAGGAAAACTCTGCTATTACATAATTTTCAATATGCAGTGTCTTATTTTTGTTTATTTCCAATGTCAGGTGTGAGATGTGACATTCAGCTGACCCAGACTCCATCTATGGCTGCATCTCCAGGAGAGAGAGTCACCATCAACTGCAAGGCAAATCAAGGCATAAGTAATTACTTAAGTTGGTATCAACAGAAGCCACACAATGCTCCTCAACGCTTGATCTATCGTGCAACCAATTTGCAAACTGGAGTCTCCTCCAGGTTCAGTGGCAGTGGATCTGGCACAGATTTCACCCTCACTATCAGCAACCTTCAGCCTGAAGATTTTGCAACTTACTACTGTCTGCAGGGTAACAGTTACCCTCCCACAGTGATACAAGTCATAACATAAACCTCGCTGAGAAGCAGAAGTGTACAGCTATGCTGCCTGGACTGCTCCCCAGGTGTTGGCACTTGCTGGGAGCTTGGCTCAGATGCAGCCTCACTGTGAAGTGTTCTGTGGATCTTCTGGTGGAAATGCTCAGGGAGGCTTGTTTGCATGTGAACCACATGCCCTCTCACTCAGCTGCAGTAACTCCATAATGGCAGAGGATTTGGTATCATTTAGAGTCTCCCCCACAATCCCAACATTTTGCTTTGCCTTTTTAATATATGTTTAAGGCATAAAGCAGCACAGAAAGGATTCTACACTCGATATTCTTAGGGATCATTATTCAAAGGCAATGAAATTACTGGTGTTTTGTGAGTAATTACACTTTTCTAAGGTAATGTCAAAAGAAAGATTCTATTGTTGCAAGTCTGGTTTTCATCACTTGGATAGCACTAAGAGACAGTCTTTAAAATTATGACTGTTGGAATTTCAAAACAAAGTGGGGGATTTTTCGAATGCCCACAGAAATACTAAGAATGTCATAAAGCTGCTGTCTTAATGTCAAGAATTTAAGTTAATTATAGTTATACTACTTTCACCTCTGTTTCATAACAGAGAACAAATGTTGCTGAGGTTTGCAAGGATTAGATGAATTGGGAAAATATTAGTGATGGTTGTTACTGATGCAGTCATATAAACAAGGCCTCTGGAATTCTGTGAAAAATCGTGAGGAAAGGTACATGGTCTAGTTGATTAGACCCAACATTCACTATTGCCAGATACATAGGAAGGCAATGCATGAAGCATGGTTTAATGTTTACAGTATTGAGGATGGAATGACATTCATGGATCAAAGACCTAAAGCCATGTCACTCATTTCCTTTCAGCCAAGTATCACCCGCCAAAACATCTGAAATCCACTCTGTGCCAAGAAAGTGACCCAGCAGAGACCACACAATTCATTTTGGGAACATGGAGCCTAAAGTGATAGTGTAAGTAGAGGGTGACTTATACCACTCCAGCAATGGAGCTAGAAGAGTGAGACCCATGTACAGGATCCAGATATACATTAAGGAAGCCTGTGAAACTGAAAGAGTCCAAAAAGCATCCTGAGTGTGTAGAGAAAACTGCCTTTCTTTACAGGCTCATCACCTTGGTGCATCTTTGCATGGTGACTGCCTCTCTCTGTGTCAGATGATACATGTTTCCCATTGTAAATTTGTAATTTATTACAGAAGAATGCAAGATCAGATGAGCATGTACTCAAATAGAACATGTGGGTTTTTTCCTGTGTAACTTTATATCACTTCCTCTTCTCACTCTGATGTTTTGTGACATTGTGAACCAAGGTTTCAGTTGCTTAAATTTTGTTTTCCTACTTCCTTACACTTGGGTGTCATACTGCTTTCAGCATATCCTAAGTAATATTTAAGTGGTGGAAGCATTAATACTATATTTTCACTAGAAGAAAATTTTTAAGTTTCAAATAAATGAATTTTTCGTGTGCAATCCATTGTGATAACATGAAAATGGGTCTTTTTTATGTTGTAGTCTAAGGAGTACAGGAAATGCATGCTTTAGATATATTGCTCCATAAGGCTTCTGGCTCACTCATGACTGTGTCTGATGTATGGTATATTATTTTATTACTGCAGTACCAGAATATTTCTATATTCAGGAGTAGATAATACTAATTTTGGTCTGGAACTGGAATATATTTGAGTTGAATTGCTATCACAACATAAGGCATGTGCATATGGCAAGTGTGATAAAATTTGTATTATTAACAAAGTAGTCTATACATAATCAAAAGTTTTATGGCAAGTGAATTGTACCACCTGCAATGAAAGATCACTTTTATAGTATATTCTACATTTACTCACACAGTTTTATTTTCCTGTTTGTTCATGTGTGTCATTGCTGCATATAGACATCAAACTGAGTCTTGAACCATGAATTCTGGGCACCTTTTTAAGAACGAGCATTCAAATTAATCCCTGAGAAAGCCTGCAGATGGATGAATGATTGATGGGGACGGCCCAGCCTATAGTGGGTTGAAGTAGTCCCTAGGCAGGTGGATAAGATGGAAGGAGCTGGTTGAGGAAGTTGACATACTTTGGTATACTTCCTAGACATGCTCGTCTGACAAGTGAGAAATTTTGCCTCTCTCAGCAGTCCTGTGAATAAGGTGTGACCATTTTCCTTGGATCCTGGTATTTGAGTGAACTCTTCTGCCCAGCTCAATTAAGAGATATGGATAGACTATTGTAGAAAAAAATCCATTGTTCCTCCTTAAAATATTAGGTTCTAAATTTATAGACAACAGTTGTAAATTGTAGTACATGTTTTTCATATTTCAGTATACAGGAATGCTGAAAGTGAGAAAGTATGTCCCTTTTTCAGCAATTTCTGTGGGGATGGTATGGGCTCTTTCCTTGAGTACTGATATAGGTGTGAGTGTTCCTACCATACTGCTGAACTGCACCCAGGCACTTTAAGAAAGAAGAAATCCCTTGTTCCCTGAGATGCCTGAGTCCTGCATTTGTTCATCAATGGGAAGATGAGTCTGACACAGTCACCCAATGAGAGTTATGGGTAGAACATGGAAGTCCACAAATCAGGAATGAAGTGCAGAGGCAACAGGATGACTCAGTGGGTAAAGCTGCCTGTGTGCAAACCTGGCAACCCAGCTCCATCCCAGGAGCCCACAAGGCAGAAGGAGGAATCGACTCAACAAATTTGTTCTTTCATCTCCTCACGAGTGCTGCTGCAGACGTTTGGCACTCTATCTCATCCTCTCTGTTTCCAAACAAATCAATCAATCATTGAAAAGAATGGTGGACAGTCCATTTAGTCAGTGGGTATCAAGCAGAACATTGACTTGAGGTTGTACAGATTAGGAACCACTGAGAGGAAGTTTGTGCACAATGTAGTAAGCTGCTTATTCTTACTAGGGTGACAAGCACTGTCTGATGCCATGTGGGTGTGTGGCACTTGCTTGCCTGATATCAATAAATTCTTGAATTAATGGCTTTAAGAGGAGCAACAGTTTTATGATCTTATGATAGTCCAGTTACATCTCCTAGACTATCTTAGCAGGAGATTTTTTATCTGCATCAAGAGTCAAGGAAACAATTCACACTAAATCCATTGCTGAAGAACAATTCTCACTTGCAAGATCAGTATATCTCACCAAGTATACTGAAGCATGTCAACTCCATGAATCTCCAACTTTCAATTATCCAGTGGGACTTTTCCCACCCACTATTGGTGATTCTTCCCTGTCAATCAGACAATCTCCTGCAGGCTTGTTCAGGACTTTACTCAACTACTCATTCTTCAGAACTGTGCCCAGAGCTCAAACCTTCAATTATCTAGTTGATGCCCATGTGGACCTAAACACCCAGAATGACACAAAGTAGTTGTCTTAATGTTGAGATTTTAAGACTCTGTCCAGCTGATGGTGATGACAGCATACCTATAATATAGCAGAGGACAAATGTTGCTGATTTGGGCACTGATTTGATGAGTTTGGGATAATAGTAGGGAGGGTTGTTACTGATGCAGTCATGTAAAGAAACCCTTGGTTTCTTGTGAAGAATCAGTGAGGAAAGGAACATGGTCTCACTTGCACTCTTGCAAGATCACAGGAAATCCATGCATGAAGCAAAGCTTTGTATTTACAGTGTCAAAGGTGTAGTGATATTCATTTTAGTGATCTCAAAACACCTAAGTCCTATCGCTTATCCCCATTCAAGCAAGCATCTCCCAAAACAGAACATCTGAAACCCGTTCTGTTCCAAGCTGTGACCCAGCAGAGACCACATGATTCATTTTGGGACCATGTGGCCTGAAGTAACATTGTAAGCAGAGGGTGACCTGTTCTACTCCAGCAATGGAGCCTTAGAGAGGGTGATCCATGTTCAGGAATGTGCCATGAAGGAAGCCTGTGGAACTGATGGGGTCTCAGAAGCATCCGTGCCTATAGAGTTATCTGCCTTTCCTACAAGGCTTATCACCTTGGCACATCCTTCCCTGGTGCGCTCCTCTCTCTCATCCCATGATACATGTGTTCCATTGTAAATTTGTTACAAATTATAGAAGAATGAAAAATCAGATGACCATCTACTCAAGTAGGTAATGTGGATTTTCTTCTGTGTAAGTTTAAATCATTTCCTCTTCTCACTCAGATGCTATTAACACAGAAGCTCTGTACTGTGCTCTTTTGACTTTGTGAACCATAATGTAAGATGTTTAGAATTTCTTTTTCTACTTCCTTATACTTGGCTTTCATAACTGCTTTCTTTGTAACATCAGTAATATTTAAGTGACAAAACATGAATAATATGTATTCACTGGAAGAAAAATTAAGTTACATATAAATTAATTTTTGTGTAATCTGTAGTGATAACATGAGAATTGATCTCCTTTGCATGTTCAAGTCAAAAGCAACATACATTTTCAATGTGGTGTTGTAATAATGCTTTACAATCAATCAGGACTGTGTCAACTGTGTGCTTTATCATTATATTACTGCAGTAAAGATATATTTCTACATCCAGAGTCGATAATACAGATTTTGTTTGGGGAAATGGAATATATTTGAGTTGAATTCCTATCACAACATAAGAAATCCTGTGGCAGGTATGATAAAGTTTGTATTATTAACAAGATAGTTTAACTATAAATAAAGTTCCATTTAATAGCATGTTCTACATATGATCACAGTTTTATTTCCTGTGTGTTCATGGGTGTCATAGCTAGATACAGACATCAGCTCGAGAACTGAGGACATGAGTTCTGGGCACCACTGTGAGGAATGAGTGAGTAGTCAAGTAAAACCCTGAGAAAGCCTGCTGAAGATTGAATGATTGATGGGGAGGGTGTAGCCAATAGTGGGTAGGACTAGTCCCTAGGCAGGTGGGTAAGATGGAGGGAGCTGGTTAAGCAAGTTGGCACATTTCAGTATTTTTGGCCAGACATGCTGGTCTTGCAATTGAGCATTGATGGCCCTCTCAGCTACTCTGTGAATATGGTGAGGCCATGTCCCTTGGCCTCTGGAATGGGCGTGAGCTTTTCTGACTGGATCCTGAGTTGGGAACCTAGGTTCCATGTAAAATTCCAGGTGGAAACAGTGGTGTCTGCACTTCTGGCCCTGGTGGGGGTAGCCTGACAAAACCCAGAGAGAAGGAAAAAAGAGAACATGCAATCCAAGATGATTCCTGAAGTCAGCTTTGATCCTGCACAGGGATATACAACACACATACACTCTCTCTCTTTCTCTCTCTCTCTCACACACACATATTAATAAAATAAATAGATAAATAAGTAAATAAATACTTTTTTAAAAAAGCAAATCTGACCCCTCCCTCACTGTGGTTTCCTACTTTTATTACATCTACCTTTGAATGTGCTATTATAACAAGACTCCAGTTTAACAGCTTTTTGTCTCTGACCAGGGGGTGACATACAGTGCCCATCAGGATGGAGTGAAGGGCATTGCAGGAGCAGCAAAACTGCAATAGAAAATCAACAAACCACAATCCAGAACTTCAGAGAGTCTATATCAACCACCTAGAACTAGGCCAGCCTAATCTCTCCCCATTCAGCAGCTCAGGGAAATTTGCCGAAGAGGGGGCAGTAAGATTGTAAGAGCATAAGGATGGGAGGAGTAATGATATGCAAGATACTCCACACAAGTTAGGGCCAAAGCAATCATATTTTATACATTTTTATTATTATTTCCGCTCATACAAACTTAATAGGTACACCAGTTCCCTCCCTCCCTCCTCCTCCCCCCGAACCCCAGCTCCCCCTCCCCTCACCCCTCCCTCCCCATCCCCCAGTGTCTCCCCCCCATTCCCAGAGAGTCCTTTATTGTGCATGCCTGACTCTCCTCTGGGCCCTCTCCGATGATGTACAAGGACCCAGTGGCATTTCCCTGAATCATTTCCCATGTTCCCCTTAAGCATAGGAACACTACTGTGGCTGGACTTAGCATGCCCTGCGCAATGTCCAACACACTATTGACCTCACAAAGTCTAGCATCTGCTAAAGGCACCAAGATCCTTGGAGGCCGAAGCAATCATAATTGGACTTTGCATGCCCCCGCAATGTCCAACACACTATTGACCCCACAAAGTCTAGCATTTGCTAAAGGCACCAAGATTCTTGGAGGCAAGGGATTGATAGCCACAGTAGTGTTCCTATGCTTAAGGGGAACACGGGAAAGGGTTCAGGGAAATGCCACTGGGTCCTTGTACGTCATCGGAGAGGAGGGCCCAGAGGAGAGTCTGGCATGCACATTAAAGGATTCTTCGGGAATTGGGGCAGGAGGCACTGGGAGATGGGGAGGGAGGGATGAGGGGAAGGGGGGTTGGGGGTAAGAGGAGGGAGTGAGGGAACCGATTTACCTTCTAAGTTTGTATGAGCAGAGATAATAAAAAAAAGTTAAAAAAATAAATAAAATAAAAGATAAAAAAAAGCAAATCTGGATACATCTTACACAGAAATGGATCATGGCTTCGGGCAGAGAAGCACCACTGGTACCTTGATAAATGCAGCGAGCGCAGCCCTGATGCAGCTGTCCTGGATGGAGGAGGTGGGAAACGACCTTCAGAATCTGAGACCTAAACTGCACCTGTGGAAATAACAGAGGAACCCTAGAAATGCCCCAGGCCTGGACAGTACTTTGCTTATCTGGACATTAGTTTGTGCATATTGCATGATATATATCCAATGCATTTTCCATTATGCATTTATTAGCTGATGGGCATCTAGGGTGACCCATATCTTAGCTATTAAGGCTATTTTTTATAAAATACATACACACATGCATATATATGTACTCATTTGATGCAAACATTTTTAACAGGGGTATTCAATTACCTGTGTACATGCAATGTGCTATGGCTGGCTTAGTGGTGATCCTCTATAAAACTTGTACTTGAGAGGCTAAGGCAGGAGAGTAGTGATTTCAAGGCAGTCTGTGATTCATAGCAAATTATGAAATAGTCTAGACTACATCAAAACTATGTCCCCCCAAAAAAAACTTAAATAAGCAAACAAATAAGGACTCATATTCCTCACACCTGTAATATTATGATCAGCAAACCTATTTTTCACTATTATAGAAATATGACCAGTAAATTACTCAGCTTCTATTAAGTTTGTATGAGCAGAAACAATAATAAAAAATGTTAAAAAACAAAACAACAACAACAAAAAAGTAGTATGATCTGACATAATCAACAATAGGAAATAAAACTACTTTGACCAGTCATCTTCACTTTCAATGCTGAGTTTTGAAAATATTCGGCAGGTTAATCTGATGAATAGAGGCTTAAGATTCCCTGGGATCCAGGATGGAAAAACAATAAGTGAATAAGGTACAGTAATAAAGAATACTGTTTAAGTTCTTAATATAAATGAAGAGACACCCACAATTCAACTGCAGATTGGGTACTTAATAATGTCCCCTCATTGAACACTAGTACAACCAGGCAAAATTCTACTTCTGTACTGCGTACATTCAGAAAAATTTTGGACAAGAAGTGAAGGAGCCCTTCACTAACTGTCTTGTGGAGCTCTGGGTCAAGGGAATGTGTCTCAGTGGAATCAGAGACAGTGACTGCAATGAAACCACCTGTGTTTGAGACCAAGGCTGGGAAGTCTGAGGCCAAATAAGGAAAATCACTTTCTAATCAGTTTACTAATTGATGATCTGATAGGAAAATTTAGTCATCACTGAATAAGATCACCAAGAAAATCATGCACTGGAGGACAATGAGTAGGGTAGGAATTGATAATAGACATAAGCACGAGAGAGGTGGTGTTTGACAACCACTCACTGGGCTGTGATCACCAATGTTTACACAGGCTAGTACAGGAATACTCTTAGTACCTTTATTTATGACAATTTAAACTGATAATAATCAAAATATCAAAGAAAGATGAAAAAATAAATTGTACCACTAAAATAGGATTAAATAGCAGCAACAAAGAGAGACACATAAAAGTAACCATTTTGCAAATGGGTGATTGACCCCTCCCTCACTGTGGTTTCCTACTTTTGTTACATCTACCTTTGAATATACTCTTACAACAGGAAAAAAAATAAAAAATAAAGAGGGACACATTATTTATATACAGAACAACATGACTGAACATTCAATGAATAGGCTCTGAAAATGTAATGCTACGTAAAATAACATGTAACATTCACTATAGTACTTTTGTGCAAATAGGTATTTTGGACCATGAACAAAAATTATGTAAAGAATAATAATAAAAAATTAAACAAATAATTAAAGGAAGCCTTAAAATCTGTTCTTGAAATTAGTGCCTGATTTTGAACTTGTATCTTCTAATTTCAGGTTCCACTTGAGATATTGTGATGACCCAGTCTCCAGTCTCCCTGTCTGTCAGCCCTGGAGAATCAGCCTCCATCTTCTGCAGGTCTAGTAAGAGCCTCCTACACAGTGATGGAAACACCTATTTGAATTGGTACCTACAGAAGCCAGGACAATCTCCACAGCTCTTGATCTATCAGGTTTCCAAGCAGTACTGTAGGCTCCCAGGCTCATTTTCATTCAAATGAGATTCCAGAATAGAAAAACACAATTCATTTGCAGTTATGGCATGCAGTTATCACATTTGCCTGGTGTCATAGTTAGGTACAGGAGCAACTTAATGGTTGGAGGTTTGAGCTCTGGGGACATTTGTGGAGAATTAGTGGTTGAGTTGGGCCCAGAGCAAGCCAGCAGGAGATTGTCTAGCTGATGGGGAGGGCCTGGCCTATGGTGAGTGGGATTAGGCCCTGGAATAAAATACAGAGGACATGTTGAGGGAATTGGCATCCTTGTGTACACTTGGCCAGACATACTGGCATGACAAGTAAGGACCTTCCCTCTCTCAGCCATTATGTGGTTATGGTGTGGCCAGTTTCCTAAGCCCTGGTGTTGGTGCGTGCTCTCCCTTCAAGCTGAACTCCTTGTTCCCTTAAGCCACTGGATGGTCATTTATCAGCAACTATGTTGTAGGCCAACTGTAACACCTGGTATGATTAAGACAAAATTTGTCAAAAAAAGCTTTTAAGATTATGAAAATGTGGGCAATGTTGATTACTTCAGTGATTGCATATAGCCTGCCTGCCCCTTGGATTCCTTGATGTGTTTATCTCCACAAGCGAGCCTTTGAGGAAAGTAGGCTCTCAATTCATAACTCATAAGCATTTAGCAGGACCTGGAATTACATGTTAAGAAATTCTGATGGAAAAGATTTTCTTAAGGGAAGAGCCAGTAATAAGCAAAAACATGAAAAGTATGAAGTTCCTGCTGATTTTTTCCTTCCTATGTGGCCACGGAATTCTTGAGTCTATGAGCCTTATAGTAAGAAAAAAGATTCACTAGAATGTAGTAAAGTGTAAACTTAGCTTCATGTTCAGATTCTGAGGCATAAAAGTCACTAAGTTTATACTTGTAGAATACAGGGTCATTGACTGTGTATATAAATCAAATATTTTCTACTCTCTAATGGAATCTGGTATTTAGATGGTTTCATTGAAATATAATCACCACATAAAAAGCTATGCCTGTTTGATGTACTTAAGACAATAATTCTGAGTTGCACCTAAGGATTGTCATCTGACACAAAGACTAAAGTCCTGCTCACTACTTCCCAAAGTTTCTTCCCCACCCCTCCACCCCCTATTAGTGCTATTTTAAATTTTCATTTCTACTTTCATGCTTTCGTGATAAACACTTAAGATATAAATATCTAATAGTTTTATTTACATTTATGATTATACAGAGACTATTTAAATAACCGGTTCCCTGGACCACAATTTCTATGTCTTTTGTACTGACAACTTTTGAAAAAGATGTTAATCGTCTCTTCAGACCAAATATTTTATTTTACTGTTTTAATTTCCATACAAAGGGCACTTCAGTTTCCTTTCTAAACATGAGAAGCCAACATAACTCTACCCTCTTTCTGTACAGCTGCCTCTACTAGGGTATTTGCATACTGCTCCCTAGGGAGGACCTTCCTCTCCTAGTGTGAGATAAAAGCTCAGCTGTGTCCTTGCCCTGACCCATTACTGTCTTCATACGACCTTCTCAAAATGAAGCTCCTGTCCAACTCCTGGGACTCCTAATAATCTGGATTCCTGGTAAGGAGTGAGGGAGATGAGGAAGGAAAAAGTCGTGAGAGTGGGAGAAATCTGGAACTCAAGTCTTCCCAAGTATGTTCTACATGTGGGGGATGTGGCTGGAGCCCACATGTGTGGGATGTAGGGGAATTGGTGGAATTGAGGAAGGGCAAAGTACCTTTTGTGTAGCGGAAGATTCCAGATGCAACAGGACTTGGGCTCCTGTAAGACTGACTCAATGGAATGGGATGGTATAGGTTATGTCTAATGTCTCTTTAGGACATTCACTATACTACTTTTGTGCAAATAGGTATTTTGGACCATGAACAAAAATTATGTAAAGAATAATAATAAAAAATTAAACAAATAATTAAAGGAAGCCTTAAAATCTGTTCTTGAAATTAGTGCCTGATTTTGAACTTGTATCTTCTAATTTCAGGTTCCACTTGAGATATTGTGATGACCCAGTCTCCAGTCTCCCTGTCTGTCAGCCCTGGAGAGTCAGCCTCCATCTTCTGCAGGTCTAGTAAGAGCCTCCTACACAGTGATGGAAACACCTATTTGAATTGGTACCTGCAGAAGCCAGGATAATCTCCACAGCTCTTGATCTATCAGGTTTCCAAGCGGTACTGTAGGCTCCCAGACAGATTCAGTGGCAGTGGGGCACAGACAGATTTTACACTCAAAATCAGCAGGGTGGAGCCTGAGGAACTGGGAGTTTACTACTGCATTCAAGATACAGAGTTACCTCCCACAGTGATACAGACATCAGCAAGAACCTCCCTGCTTGGGGCAGCCCAGCTGCCAAATGTGCTGCTTGTATGGGAAAGAGCACAGCGCCCTCTGCATCTGTGTAAGAGGAAGATGCTGGGAACTCAGGGTAACTGGCTGCAGCTGAGAGCTCTGGACCATCAGTGTCTTGATTGCATGAGAAGAGCCACAATGTTATCCTGCCCATAGCCACAGCTTTGCTATCACATCTGAAACAGGAGGAGGGTGTGGAAAGGTCTTCTCAGCCACCAGCAGCTGCAGAAGTGATGCTGGAGAAGGGCACATCCTTAACCATCATTCCTTGTCTGCCTTAAATGCTCAATTAAGTTAACTGTTGCAGTTAGGTAATCAATATATGTGTACTTGGGAGCTTTACTATTGTTTGTATATTTCCTTTGCATGTTTTTTAAACTTAACTTCTATTTTATTTAATGTATGGCACATGTAGCCTGCTCTCTCTTGCTTTCGTTTTCTATAAAATGTTCTTTCAGTCAAACTTTCAGAACATGTTTTCATTAATCAAGTGCTTCTTTTCAGTGAGCACAGATGTGTTCTTTTGTTTTCCATTCTGTTTATTGCATATTTCATTTACTTATCTATTTATTTTGAGAGGGGGTACATGCATGCTTGGATGCACTGGGGATACAGATGAGGTCAGAGAGTAATTTTCCTTCTTCCATATGTTCTTGCAGGATGGAGCTCAGGCTGCCAGATTTGTGCACATGCACCTTAAATGCTGAGAAATCTCAGAGGACCCTAGTTTTCTTTTAGCTGCAAGATTTACTCCATTTAACAGCTTTTTATCTTTGGCTAGGAGGTGACATCCAATACCCATCAGGATGGAGCCAAGGGTGGTACAGAAACAGCAAAACTGGAAAAAAGAAAAAAACACATAATTCAGAACAACAGAGACCCTACATTAATCACCAGGAACTGGTAAAAGGGGCCGGTAAGATTGTAAGAGCCTAAAGATGGGGAGGAGCAATGATATGCAAGATACTCCATACAAGTTAGGGCCAAAGTAATTTAATAGGACTTTGCATGACCTGTGCAATAACCAACATATCATTGACCTCCCTAAGTCTAGCATGGATCATAGGCACTAGGATCCTTAGAGGCAAGGGATTAACAGCCACAATAGTGTTCCTATATCAAAGGGGAACATAAGAAAGAGCTCTAGGCAGTGCTACTGAGTCCTTACACTTCATCAGAGAGGAGGACCCAGAGGGAAGTTTGACATGCACAGTAAAGGATGCTCCAGGAATGGGTGAGAGGGGGCACTGGGAGAAAGGGCAGGGGGGGTAAGGGGAAAGGGAGTAAGGGAGCAGTAAGATCCAGGGAGGGGTGGAAGGAAGGAGGGGAATTGGGTACCTATCAAGTTTGTGTGAGTGGAAAAAATACACTATTATGAAATAATAAAAATTTTTAAAAAGTATGGTAGCCATCTTTGGCATCTGCCCTCATGGCACCCCATGTCTGGATTCTCTGAGTTCGGTTCTTTCTCTCCTCTAATAAACTCTGTCTTAATCTCTAAAAAAAAAAGATTTACTCCATTTATAGTCAAAGCTGTTAATGAGTAAACACATTCATGTCATTTTATTAATTATTTTTGGTTGTATTGCATATATACATTCCGCTTTGACCTCTTATTAATCTTTCTCGTCTGTAGTTTTTTTTTTTCTTTATTAAAAATTTAATTATACATTTTAAAATTTTTTACCAGTTCCCTCCCTCCCCCCTCTTCCCCCTCCCCTTCCCCCAGTGCCTCCCCCCCAATTCCCAGAGAGTCCTTTATTGTGTACGCCTAACTCTCCACTGGGTCCTCCTCTCCAATGACATATAAGGACCCAGTGGCATTTCCATAAGCCCTTTCTCTTGTTCCCCTTAAGCATAAGATCACTACTATGGCTGTCAATCCCTTGCCTCCAGGGGTCTCGGTGCCCTTAACAGATGCTAGACTTTATGAGGGCAACAGTGCACTGGACATTGCGCAGGGCATGCAAAGTCCAATTATGATTGCTTTGGCCCCAACTATTGTTGAGAATCTTGCAAATCGTTGCTCCTCCCATCCTTTTGCTCTTACAATCTTACCGCCCCCTCTTCCGCAAATGTCCCTGAGCTCCAGGATGGGGAGAGATTAGGCTGGCCTAGTTCTATGTGATTGATATAGAGTCTCTGAAGTTCTGGATTGTGGTTTGTTGATTTTCTTTTGCAGTTTTGCTGCTCCTGCAATTCCCTTCACTCCATTCTTCTGGGCACTGTATGTCACCCCTTGCAGACCTTGATGGAGGCCTATTTTCTCTGCTGTAACATGGTCTCCTCTCTCCTTGTTTCTGGTGTGGCCCTCCTAACCGATCTCTCTTGTTCATAATCCTTACAATTACTGTGTTACATAGGTTTACTTTTGAGTGTCTCAATGTGGGATGGGTGAGTTTGGTACTAGGAGCCACCTATTAGGGAGTACATACGGCACTTAATTTTCTGGGTTTGGGATACTTCACTTAATATAATTCTTTCTAATGACATCCATTTCCCAGCAAATTCCAGTAATTCATCATTTTTGATGGCTGAGTAGTACTCCATTGTATAGATGTACCACAGTTTCCTTATCCACTCGTCAACTGTTGGACATTTAGGTTGATTCCATGACTTTGCTATTGTAAACAGTGCTGCTATGAACATGGTCGAGCTTGTGCTATCGAGGCGAACCTCTGCTGCATGGGGGGTTATTCCCAAAAGTGGGATAGCAGGGTCATACGGCATTTCAATCTTTAATTTCTTAAAGAATCTCCAGACGGCTCGCCAGAGTGGCTGTATGAGCCTGCATTCCCACCAACAATGTAGGAGAGTTCCCCTCTCTCCATATCCTATCCAGCATTTGTCGTTGTTTGTATTGTGGATTTTTGCCATCCTGACCGGGGTGAGATGATATCTCAGGGAAGTTTTGATTTGCATTTCCCTGATGGTGAAGGAAGTGGAGCATTTTTTAAGATAATTGTTAGACATTTTAATTTCATCCCTGGTAAAGGTTCTTTGAAGTTCCAGGGCCCATTTTTTAATTGGGCCAGTGTTTTCCTTGGAGTTTAATTTTCTAAGTTCTTTGTGAACTCTGGACAGTAGAGCTCTGTCAGATATGTGGTTAGTGAAGATTTTCTCCCATTCTGTGGGTTGCCTTTGAGCTCGTGTGACAATCTCTTTATCTGAACAGAAGCTCTTTAATTTCACAAGATCCCAACTGTTGAGAGTTGGTAGCAGTGATTGTGCCATTGGATGTCTGATTAGGAAGTGTTGGCCTAGCCCAATCAGCTCGAGGGAGTTCCCCTTTCAACTATGGTTTTTAAAGTCTCTGGCCTGATATCAAGGTCCTTGATCCATTTGGAATTAAGTCTTGTACATGGTGACAAGTACGGGTCCAGCTTCAATCTTCTGCATGTGGAGATCCAGTTTTGCCAGCACCATTTGTTGAAGATGCTGTTCTTTTTCCATTGGATTCTTTGGGCCCCTTTGTCAAAGACCAAATGGCTGTAACTTTGTGGGCTTATATCTGGGTCTTCAATCCTTATCCATTGATCTGTGTGTCTATTTTGGAGCCAGTACCAGGCTGTCTTTATAACTATGGATTTGTAGTATAGACTTAGGTTTGGTATGGTAATACCTCCAGCTGTGTTTTTGTTACTCAGGATTGTTTTTGCTATCCTTGGTCTTTTGTGTCTCCATATGAACTTTGAGATTATTTGGTCAACTTCTTTGAAGAATTGCTTTGGGATTTTGATTGGTATAGCATTGAATCTGTATATTGCCTTTGGTAGGATGGTCATTTTTACAATGTTGATTCTGCCAATCCAGGAACAAGGGAGGTCTTTCCACCTTCTGGTGTCTTCTGCAATTTCTTTCTTTAGGGTTTTAAAGTTTTCATTGTAAAGGTCTTTTACCTCCTTAGTTAGGTTTATAGCAAGGTATTTCATTTTTGTAGGGGCTATAGTAAATGGTATTGTTTCTCTCAAGGCTTTTTCACTTCTTTCATTCTGGGCATATAGGAAGGCCTCTGATTTTTGCACATTTATTTTGTATCCTGCCACCCTGCTGAACTTCTATATTAGTTCCAGGAGCTTCCTGGTGGAGTTTTTGGGATCACTCAGGAATAAGATCATGTCATCTGCAAATAGGGATAGCTTGACTTCTTCCTTGCCGATTTGAATCCCTCTTATGTCCCTTTCTTGTCTTATGGCTTCAGCTAAGACTTCAAGTACAATATTGAATAGAAGTGGTGAGAGTGGACAGCCTTGTCTAGTTCCTGATCGAAGTGGGAATGCTTCCAATTGTTCCCCATTGAGCATAATCCTTGCTGTGGGCTTGTTGTATACAGCTTTTATTATATTGATAAAGGTTCCTTCCATTCCTACTGTCTCTAGCGTTTTGATCATAAAAGGCTGTTGGATCTTGTCAAAAGCTTTTTCTGCATCTATCGAGAGTATCATGTGGTCTTGGACTTTGGACTGGTTTACATGATGAATTACATTTATTGATTTGCGTATGTTGAACCAACCTTGTGTGCCAGGGATGAAGCCTACTTGGTCCCCGTGAATGATCTTTTTGATATGTTTTTGAATCCGATTTGCTAAGACTTTGTTGAGAATCTTTGCATCTGTGTTCATCAGGGAGATCAGCCTATAGTTTTCTTTTTTAAGTGAATCTTTATTAGGTTTTGGGATTAAAACGATATTAGCTTCATAGAAGGAATTTGGTAGTGTTCCTTCCTTTACTATTTGATGGAACAGTTTAAGGAGTATTGGTGTTATTAACTCCTTAAATGTCTGGTAGAACTCTGTGCTGAATCCATCTGGTCAAGGACATTTTTTGGTGGAAAGATTCGAGATTACTTCCTCAATTTCCTTATATGTTATAGGACTATTTAAATAATTCACAGCTTCCTGATTCAATTTAGGTAAGTTGTGTTTACTTAGAAATTCATCCATCTCTTTTGTGTTGTCAAACTTCACAGAGTATAAGTTTTTGAAATATGATGTTATAATTCTCTGGATTTCTTGGGTATCAGTAGTGATAACTCCATGTTAATTTCTAATTTTGTTAATTTGGGTTTTCTCTCTCTTGCTTTTGGTTAGTTTAGCTAGGGGTGTATCAATCTTGTTGATTTTTTCAAAGAACCAGCTTTTTGATTGGTTGATTTTTTCTATCGTTTTCTTAGTCTCGATTTCAGATATTTCTCCCCTTATTTTGCTAATCTCTTCTCTTCTACTGCTTTTGGGATCAGATTGCTCTAGTTTCTCTAAAGCTTTAAGCTGCATTGTTAAGTTGTTTATTTCTGATGTTTCCATTTTTTTGACGTGGGCATTAAGAGCTATGAACTTACCTCTTAGAACAGCTTTCATTGTGTCCCAGAGATTTTGGTAAGTTGTATTTTCGTTATCATTCACTTTCAGGAAATCTTGAATTTCCTTTTTAATTTCTTCCTGAATCCAGTTCTCATTCAGCATCATAGTGTTAAGTTTCCAGGAGTTAGTGTATTTTCTCTTGTTTGATGTGTTGTGGATGTCCAGCTTTAGGCCGTGGTGGTCTGATAGGGCACAGATCTCCAAAATAGATCACATATTGGGCCACAAAATGAATCTACACATATACAAGAAAGTTGAAATTCTAACCTGTGCCCTATCGTCTGTAGTTTTCTATGTTGTTAGGATTTTTTTTCTTTCTCCCATCTTGTGAGGCTTACACAATCAGTACTTTCAGAATGGACTCCCTTTATTGGGTTCCTGTTAGAAGAGTTCTAGAAGCATTTCTTGAGATGATGGTATTGTACTAAATTTCATAAATTTAGTTATTTTTGCTTTTTCTGATTAACTCTATACTTTTTTCCTTCATGTCAGAAATGCTTCTTTCCTGGAAATCACATTTTTGATTGTCAGGAATTTAAAAAAAAATTGTGGACAAAATTTTGACTAAATTATCCAATTTTCTTCTTGACTTTTCTTTGGCTGAATGTTTTACTGACAGCCTAAGAGGAATCCCTTAAACCTGACCTAATCTTTTTATCTCTTTTTCAGTGGGTTCTTTCCTTGGGCTTTGTTATTTAAGTAAAATAAGCCTTGGGCAAAGCCTTTCTGCATTGAATGTAACTGGAGGTTAAGAACAAGGATGTGAGATGTCCATCTGTTCTGACAATAGCAGCAGTATCCAAGGGCTGATTTAATTTGTGCTCTGCTTAATCCTGTGTCTTGAAAAGAAGAAACGTCTGTGGACTGTCAACATCTCCCCCGGTGGCCAGCAGGGGGAGACATACTGTGTCCTCAGAAGGGACCAGGGAGCTGCTCTCCAGACAGGCTGTGAAAACACTATGAAATTCCATCACTTGAGTAAGTGCTTCTTCAAGTGCAAAGTCCCTTTCTCTGAGAATATTATCAGAAGGTCTTTCTCTGGGCTGCACAGAGTCAACAAGCAGAAGTGGGAAGCAGGAGGATGCCGTCCCCATGTCTGCTCCTTCTGGGGCTTCTGTGTCTCAAATGGCACTATTTGGACAAAGTGAGGCTTTTATTTAAATGTATACTTTTATTCCTTTAGTAGGATCCTTGCATCACATGGGCTTTGCATAGTTGTTTAGGCCTGAAATTTAGAATATAAAAATAATTATTTTCCTCACTACTGATATTCCATGTATGATTTGAGCCTCCAGAGATGAAATCGTGCTGACCAGTCTCCAGTCATCCTGTCAGTGACGCCAGCAGAATCATCTCCATCCACAGCTGATCAGCCAGGGCCTCAGCACAAGCTGACACTGGTTCCAAAGAGAAACAAACCAGGCTTCCAAGTTTCTTATTAATATTCTTCACAGCCCATCTCTGGAATCCCCAGGAAGGTCTTGGCATTAGACTAGGGTCAGGTACTACCATCACCATTGGTAACCTGGAGCCTGTAGGTATTGCAAATTCTTCTGCTCAGGAATGTTAACATTGTGCTCCCGCACTGAGTGGGTCAAAGCACAAAGCACAGAAGCAGCTGTGTGAGGCTCTGCTTCCTCAGGTCCTTCTTGAGGTATCACCACCAGCTTTTGTTTTTTTATTATTTATTAATTATGCATGTGTGCGTGTGTATATGTGTGTGTGTGTTGTTATGCCCGGATCACAAAGTCCAAAGAAACCCACTGAAGTTGTCCACCGATGCAAAAACAAAGGAATCTTTATTAAAATTCAAGCCTAGGCCTGGGATATCCACCTCTCAGTGCAGTGAGATGAGAGTGAGCGACCATGAGGCAGCAGGGTTTAGGGATTTTATAGTTTTATGCAAGCAAGGGCTGAGGAATTCACATGTAGCTCACATAGCCTTCCTCAGATCCTCCCCTGGTAACTGACGGCACACTGCTCTTCCTGGTATGTGCTAGAAGCGTGCCAGGGGGGGGGGGGACCTGGCACCAAGGGGTCTGCGGTTCCTTCAAGGACTGGCCATAAGTTAGTGGTTATCTGACTTCCCAATCATCTGGTTGACCACCTGGAGGAGGGTGTTTGAGCTCCCAGGCGCCTAATTCTGCTCAGGCTTATCTGGGATTCCTAAGTAAATTGTAGATTCTTAAGAGCACTAGAGGAGAGGGCTTGTAACTTTAACTTTTTCACATAGGGTCTCACAGTATGTGTAGGACCACAGGGCGAATTCAGGAACCACCATGGCCTGCCTCTACCTCCTCCTTGTTTACTCTGCCCCGGGATTCACAGGCTCTGCCCTACCAGGACCAGAAACACAGGCCACCCCCGCTTCTGGCCAACATCTGTACGTGAGGTCTAGGATCCAAACTCAGGACCATCTGCCTGAAAGGCAGAGGCTTAACCCCTGAGCCACCTCTCCAGCCCCAACACTCAGTTTTGAATATGGTCTGTAGGTTATATCTGATGCTCAGAATCTTTAATTCACTTGGGATCTACAATGGAAATACAATGAGGGAGTTTGATAAAGTATCCTTCTCTGGTTTTTAATACAAAAGAAGGAAATGTACAACTCATTAGTATATCAAGTGCTTAATAATGTTCCAGTAAAGAACATTAGTACAAGCTGAGCAAATACTGATTCTCCACTGCTTAAATTCATAAACACTTGTAGACAAGAAATAAAAGAGACCTCTACAGAGTGGTTTGTGAAGCTTTTCGAAATGCCCATGTGTGTCCAGAAAATGAGAGAAACAGTGTCATGTAGCTAACCAACCCTATAAATAAACTTGACTATGCCTCCCTTGCCCCTCATGGGATTCTAGTCCACTTCTGGAATCCATGAGTTCCTTTTCTGCCTTATGTCACTGGCCCCTCACAGACACCATGCCCCTGAGTTCTGGCAGCTCTCCTGCCCCTCGCTGATTCATATCCACGAGTTCCATTCATTGTCTCCTCTAATAAACTCTTACTTGATCTTCTACACATGTTCTGACTTTAGTCTTGGACTCCTGAACATGAGAACCTGAAAGCATAAAAACCCTAGAGGGAACTCCGTGACATTTTGGTGAGCAGATCCACATCAAACACCATGCCACTAATGCTCTGCATTCCTGGTAAGGAGGGAGGGAGGTGAGGCAATTTGGGGAGGAGGGTTAAAATCAAGAACTGAGGACTGCCCAGGTGTATTCTACACACGGATAAGCTCACTGGAGTCCTCCAGGATTGGCATAGGGCTGGCGAGGTGGCTCAGGGGTTAAGCCTCCGCCTTGCAGGCGGAAGGCCTGAGTTCGGATCCCAGATCCCACGTATAGACGCCAGGCGGAAGCAGGGGCGGCTTGCGCTTCTGGTCCTGGTAGGGCGGAGCTTGTGAATCCCGGGGCAGAAGGAGGTGGAGGCGTCCATGGTGGTTCGTGAATTCGTCCGTGGTTCTACACATACACAGACACACACATACACACGCACATGCACACAGTTGAATAAATAATAATAAAAAAATTTAAAAAAAAAAAAAGGAGCTTTAGTTCTGTGGCAATGGAAGATTTTAGATGGGATAGGACTTGTTGAGGTCCTATAAAGACAGACACATACAGAATGGGATGTTATAAGTGAAGCCTGAAGTACTTTTAGGGTATTCAATATACTAGGTTTGTGCAAAAATTATGCAAATAACTGTAAATATCTTACCAGGAATAAAGAATCTAAAGGAAGCCTTAAAGTTTGTTAATGAAGGTTATACCTGACTTTGAACTTGTCTCTTCCATTTTCAGGGTCCACTAGTGATCCTGTGATGACCCAGTCTCCAGTCTCCCTGTCTGTCACCTCTGGAGAGTCAGTCTCCATATGCTGCAGCTCTAGTAAGCATCACCTAGTAATGGAAACACCTATTTGTATTTGTTCCTGCAAAGATCACAGCAGCCTCCAAAACTCCAGATCTATGAGGTTTCCAACGTGGTACCTGGAGTTCCAGACAGGTTCAGTGGCATACTCAAAATCAGCAGGGTGGAGCCTGAGGATCTGGACTTTTCTACTTCATGCACATTATAGAGATTCCCCCTGTAGTGATACATACACCAGCAAAAAACCTCCCGGCTTATCGCAGCGCAGCTGCCAAATATGCTGCTTGTATGGGAAAGAGCACAGAGCCCTCTGCATATGTGTGAGAGGGAGATGCTGGGAACTCAGGGTAACTGGCTGCAGCTGAGAGCCCTGGACCATCAGTGTCTTGGCTGCATGAGAAGAGCCACAATGTCCTCATCCTGCCAATAGCCACAGCTTTGCATGTCTTTCTTTTTCTTTTTTTCTAAATCCTTTCACCCACCATGGGCACTCTGGACTATCAAAGACATCCACGTTGGATTCTTTGCCAGTTAGGACCCAATATGGTGTGTTCACATGGAATTTACTTAAGGTAGCAGTACAGTCTTTCTCTCCCGCCCCCAAGCTTTGGAAGTTCAAGTTAACATGCCTTTCTTTTTGCAGAAAAAAAAATTTACAACCTTTAACTTGGCTTACTAAACCAATTTCTTTCCAGGTCACAAGTTATTCTCAAATTCTAACAACTATTTATTATAGGAAATGCTAATCTGCTTTTGGTAGTATGTTTTTAAAAGTCTGATTTACTTTGATAATATTTTTAATAGTTAAGTCCTTTATCTTGTCATCTGTGCTGTTCAGCTATTATTCATGTTTCCAACAGTCTTATCTGTGCATTTAATTCTATCTTCTGAACTTAGCTAATAAAAGTTTCTGTTTTCACTGATAAGGTCTTCCTAAAGGCTAATCTGCCCTTGATAATGTTATGCAATGTCTATTGATTGATTTTATAGAGTCTCATTTCACTGTGTCATCAATTAATAGCTAATTTAAAAGCTGTTGCATTGAATCGTAAGTTCTTGTCTAGAAGAGACACATACCAAATGGTATTCATTTCATTTGCTTGTTTGATCAGGTGTTTGGATTTCAGGTAATCCTTTAATATTCTGTCTGACTATTCTGTGTGTTTCTAAATAACAGTGGTATCCATTTCATTTGCTTGCTTGTTTGTTACCTGAATTCCAAGTAATTCTATCATATATCTGTTTGACTACTATGTTTATGTGTTTCTAAGTAACAAATTTGTGGCCACTTCAATTTTTTTCATTCTTATTATGCGCCAATATTTTTGATATTTTTGGAATGCTCAATTAAAACACATGCATGCACACTTCCAAAAATAATTTTAATAACATCAAAAAGGCCCATTTAAATACGCTAATTTACATTTTATGGTGATCATAACTGTTTCTGATAAGTTATTAGCTTTCTTTCATGCAGGATTCTCTCACTTGAATTTTATTTTAATGAGACAACACTAAAGAAGTCATTGTGTTCTTGACAAGGTACAGAAGACCCTCCAGAATTCTGCTCTGCCGGAATGCCAGTGGTCTTCAGATTGTGCCCTCCTGCCAATTTGTCACTTTTGTTTTCTGTGTGTTCCCAAAAGAGCAACCGTTGTTCATTCCTCAGAATAAATTCAGTTGTAATGATTTCTGAAAATTTCTAATTTTCAAATGCTATTGACTTCTAAAAAAGGCTTAAAAGATTCTCTTGTAACCATGTGCTGCTCTTTCATTTGATATTTCATAATGTCTTGGGATCTACTTGGGATCTGTGTCCTCTGAACCAGACAAAGAAAAGTTAAAAGAACTATTACTAAATGTTGTTAAAGTTCTTTCAAAGTGGGGATTTAAAGACAATCCTGCCAACTAACATTCAAACCCAAAGTCTTTATTTTGATCCATACATGCAGGGGATAGAGGGTCGTCCTTGTGACCACCTGGGATAAGTGTCCCCTTTCTGGCTCTTGGACTGTACTTGGGTCTAGACACCAATCACTGTGGTTCCCAACCCCATGGATATCGAGCTATCTCCTTTGCTGACTTTTATATCTACCACCAGTTAGTCTAGTTTATCAAGTTTCCTCATTTCTCTCTGACTTCCTCTCTACCACCCTACCCATTGGCCCACTTGGGCAAACATTTCCCATTCCTTCCTAGTCATTTACTGGACTACACTAAACTGTGCTAGTACATTGGCCACTTCCCTCCAGTCCTAAGTCCGTCATGTTCCCCAAAATTGACGTCTTCTGGGTCTGGATCCTTGCCCCCCCTCCCTTTTTTTCAGTTTTATTTCTCATGTGTTTCATCGATGCCTGCACATTGCTGACAAAGCCAGGGGCTACTGTGAACCCTTCTTTTCTTCTCTCTCTTTAACCTTCTCTCTGTCTCTACACCACTTTCCTCTGAAATGCATCCCTCCCACTCTAAGCTTGATTGTCGACCCCTCTCATCTGTCCTTTTGAATCTCTTAGGCTGCTTGGCTTCCAAGGTGTCATATACCCTGATGGCTCATTTTTTTATTGCAACTTTGATTTGGCCTCATTACTCCTCAGAACTCCCAAGTCACTAGCAACAAGGTGACACACTGGATTTTCAAATACCTAGTGACCTTGACATGTTTTGTCATTGCTAGGACTGTAAGTGGTGCACAGTTCCTTTTATCTGGACCTTTATTGCCCTCTATGACTTAGGTTAAAAGGTCATGTTATATGGGGCTTGAGAGGTGGCTCAACCGTTAAGCCTCTGCCTTGCAGGCAGGGTCCTGAGTTAGGATCCTAGACCCCACATGTAGATGCTGGGCAGAAGCGGGGGTGGCCTGCATTTCTGGTCCTTGTAGGGTGGATCCTATGAATTCCATGGCAGAGTAAACAGAGAGGAGGTGGAGGCGGTCCATGGTGGTTCCCGAATTCACCTGTGGTTCTACACACACACACACACACACACACACACACACACACACACACACTCACACATGCACATACATGCACACACGCACAATTGAATAAATAAATAATAAAAAAGTTTTTAAAAAAGGTTATGTTATATGATGTTTGTCTATACATGATTAAAGGAAATTTGAAAACCATCATAACTGTTTCTGGCAAATTCTAGTAAATTACTATCTATCTATCTATCTATCTATCTATCTATCTATCTATCTATCTGTAAAGGCATTGAGTCTCAGAAACATACCTGTTAAGAACTGTTTTTCAATTATATCTATAAATTTTCTCCTTGCTAATTCCATTAATATATGTAACAACAATGTGCATGTTTTTTCATTATTCATTATTATTATTGTTAAGATTCATAAAATTCTAGTTCCCAAAGGCCTAGTTGCTAGCTTCATGGGATTATACAACATTACTAAAATGTCTTAATATTATGGTATTTTAATTAAAAAATGCAGGTCTGAAAGTAAATAATATAAATATAATGCCTGCTCTCCCTCGCCATTACCTTTAGTTCACTGTGTGGACAATGAAGTTGCTTACTCTAATTTATATATATTATTTCTAATCACAGATAACATGCAAATGTTATGTCAGATGCATAGGACAGAAAAACAATATTTATATCTGATCCAGATCATTATGGCTTGTAAATTTAATATGATCTAGGTGCTTCTTTATTAATGACTCTGGCAATAAGATATCTCTATCTCCTGAAGACTGCTCCCCTACCTGCTACTCAGCCGCATGTACATAAGACAGGAGGAAAGAGCATTCCTGGCTACTCAGGGCTATGTGGCCAATTATGTGGTGTGTGGTATCTACATGCACAAAACACTGATGTTTTGCCCACAGGGAACTTAACCCAAGTTCTTGAAGGAGACTTCAGCACTCGTAAGGCTGAGTGACTTGACTGGAGTCTCCAAAAATGTGGAGAGATCTAGAATGTTACAAATCCAGAGTCAGATTATCTTTGGCCCATTTTAATCCCAATTGTCATTTACTGTCATTATCTGTATGTGAACTAACATTCTGATGACCATTATATGTTATTAGATAAGCTATATCAGAGAGTTAGCAAGCTCAATGTAGCTCAATTTCCCTATGTCCTCAGGTTAAAATTTAATCTCCCTTAATCAAATCCTTGATTGCCTTCTTTTGTACCTTCTCCTAAGTACAATTCCATCCTTTTACTCTGAAGGAAAAGTCACACTCTCCCTCCAATACACTGTACCCCTGACACCCTTCTATCACTTAGGACTTTCAGTGTTTGTTAGCGTCACCGACACACCTCATTTCTACAGGCTCAACTCAACTTGTTGGGTTCAATCATCCCTCTAAAAGAAGAGTGCTGTTGTTACATCAACCACATAGGAGAAGTGGAAAAGAAGATCAGAAATGCTCTGGAACTTGGTATCTCAATTTCATTCTGCCAGGGGCTCCCTAGAGGGGTTATAATTATGTTCCTCCTTAATAACTTGGATTTTCCTCTTCATAGGACTCTAGCTACTATTTGCCCGGTATTACTTATCTTGCCTTGCCATTTCAGATGCCTTCAGGACAGAATCAGGGAACTCATTGGCTCTTTCAATGCTCCTGACACTTCATCTACCTCATACCAGAGGCTGAGGACCCAGTTGGATCCAGCTCCATGACAGACATCTCCCTCACCCTGAGGACTCAGGATTGGGACTCCGTCCATTTCAGCCTGTAACCTTTCTCATGCCAACCCTGTCTAGCAGGAAGGAATCAAGAAACAATGCCTCCCCCTGGTCACTAATAAAAGGCTGGAGTGATAAGATTCTCATTCCCCAAGGTCAGGGAAGAACTTCTGCTTAATGGCCCAGTCCTTAGGCACTTACAAAACCTGGGCTTGATCATCTGTCTTCTGGAGATAGGTCACCTCCTATCTCCTTCTCCCCATCTATAAGATCAGGAATAAAAATCCCTTCTGACAAAATCAGACCAGCAGCCTTCATGAGACTAGGTAATCAATAGACCTTTTCCATTTTTTATCCAAACAATGTTGAATCTGCCCTTCTTTACTTCAAAACTTGTAGGATTCTCAGCATCTCCTCTGGTGGCCAACAGAGGGAGAAATAGCTTGTCCAGAGAAGGGGTTAGGGAGCCTATTCTCTAGAGAATCTCAGTAATTAAAACACTATGAGGTCCCACTTAGGCAGTTTTAGAGCAGCCATGCTGGGAAAGGTCTTTGAAGGGCTTCAAAGTTCACCCCTCACTATTTGGGTTATCCTGACCCAAAAGGCTCTACTAACCTGTAGGAACCAATTTTAATCCTCCACAGAGATAAGGTCACCTACTTCCCCAAACCCTCTGTTTATAAGAGTAGTGAGAGGAGTTCTCCATTGTAGATTAGCTTAAGTTTCTTTTTTTTTAAACCAACCAACCAACCAACCAAACAAACAAACACAGTTGGCCCATGAGTTCGGCCACAAGATCAATCAGACTGGGCTTAACATAAACAGAAGAATGAGATGTAGGGAACCAAAATTTCCAATCAGGTTTGCAGAAATTAGAGTTGGCTAATGAGGAAAAACCACCATTCATGGCCTTCCTGCCTATCTCAATAAATACCCATGCCTCTGCAAACCATTCTTTTAAAAATTTATTTATTTATTTTTAGTGTGTGTGTGTGTGTGTCTGTGTCTGTGTGTGTCTGTGTGTGTGTGTGTGTGCCTGTGGAGGCCCAGGGATTACTTCGGGAATCACCCTTGTTTGGACTCCTTGATTGGATTACTTCCTCTTTGGTTTGCTCTAGAGTTTCCCAGGCTCTGCCTTCTGGATCAGAAAAGTTGCTGCCATTTCCTTTTGGCATTTTTACATGGGACCCTGAATCCAAACTCAAGACCTTCTGCTTTTGAGGCAGAGGCTTAACCCCTGAGCCATTTCTCCAGCCCTGGCAGCCATCTTTGGCATCCTTGCTCTTCATGGATTATATGTCTTCAATACATTAATCCATGAGTTCCAGTCTTTCTGTCCTCTAATAAACTCTGCCTTAATCTCTAAATATGTTCTGGTTTAAGTTTTAGACTCCTGAACACAAGAGCCTATAAACATGAAGCTACCCAGAACCCATATTGGCCACACTTTTTGGCCACTACAGCCAGGACGCAGGAGACCAGACCCCCCATTACCATCAATGGCACAAAAACGTCTTCAGGAAATGTGCTCCACCCTCTCAGAACATTACAAGAAAGTCTTCCTCTGAGATCCTGCATAATCTCTACATAGAAGAGGGATAGTTGGAAGGGACTACCCCCTCCTCAGTTCCTGGGTTCTCTTGTAGGTCTCAGGTGAGAATGTTTGGACAAAGAGTAAATTGGGGATATTATTTAATATCTAATTCTCATCTGAACTGTGATCCATGCACCACATGGAATTTGTACCGTGGTTCAGATGTGAAATTGAGAAAATAAAAAGCAATTATTTTCTTCTGTGTTACTAATATGTCATGTGTGGTTTCAGTCCACAGAAGTGGCATCGTGCTGAGCCAGTCCCCAGCCATCCTCCCTATGACCTTATCAGAATCAGTGTCCACCGTCAGCTGGGCCAGCCTGGGCTCTAGTTCAAGCTCACACTGGTTCCAGGAAGAATGTGATTAAATAAACAGCCCCTGAAACATCTCATCAACTGTGCATCAGGGTCCATGTCAGAGATGCCTTGGAGCTGCAGCAGCACAAGGTCAGGGACACATTCATCCTCACCATTAGCAGGCTGATGCTGGAAGTTACTGCAAGTTCTTATTGTCAGA
This sequence comes from Typhlomys cinereus, assembly GCA_023101885.1. Taxonomy (NCBI): domain Eukaryota; kingdom Metazoa; phylum Chordata; class Mammalia; order Rodentia; family Platacanthomyidae; genus Typhlomys; species Typhlomys cinereus. The sequence continues at coordinate 722,969 of JALPQD010000657.1, forward strand.
AATAGCACCACTTTCCTCCCTCATGATTGACTTCACACCACAAAGCCCAAAGGAAGCATCAGCATGAGGCTGCGCTGCCCCAGCTCTTCCTTGAGGAGTTGATGTCACCTGCTCTTAACATTTCTCAGATGGTAGCAAATTTTGACAACTTAGACACATTTGTTTGTTTGGCAAAACTGAACATTCATATGACTTCCTCTGATGATGGAAATACAGGATCAAAAGTAAATATTTGAGGGAATATGAATTGCTCCAGATCTTTCAAATTCTATCTGAAATTAAAGTTAGACTATGAATGCTACCAAACTTTTAAAGAAAATAGATCACACAAGAGTTTTCAAGACTAGTATAAAATTTCTCTTATTTCATCCTTTGAAATAATTGCATATTCCTCAGAAGTTTCAGAAGAATATCCAGGAAATTCTCAACCAGTTTGACAGTGTGTACAAATTCATTATAACATATATGTAAAAAACCAATATATCAAATGGTATACTCCATAGAGCTTGAATATACCACATTTTCATCTGTGTGTTTTCTTTAAATCAGCTCATCAATACATTGTAATTTAGATTGTGAAAGCCATTAATTGGCTGGGTTAACATGTATGTAATAATATTTTTCTTTGTGAGTATGTGAATTAGAGGTTTTGCTCAGTGTATTAGTCATTCGTTAACCCCCCAAATAAGTCCAAAGGGATGAATACAGGAAAAAAACCATTGAAAATGGGGGAAGCTTGATTTAGCTCACAGTAAGAGATGTTGCAGTCTTTAACCATCTGATTCAATTTCTGTGCTGAAGCATTGGTTGACCATGATGGATTAGCGTGCTGATGGAGAAAAGCAGTCAATCACATGATAGAGAGAGCAGGGAGGAAAAGGGGGGAGGAAAAGAGAGAGAGAGAGAGAGAGAGAGAGAGAGAGAGAGAGAGAGAGAGAGAGATAAGCTAACTAACAAAGAGAACATAAAAGCAATGACAGTGTCATAGTTAGGCACAGGTGTCAACTTGACGGTTGGGGGTTTGAGCTCTGGACACATTTATGGAGAATTAGTAATTGAGTTAGGCCCAGAACAAACTTCAAGAAATCATCTAGCTGATTGGGAAGGTCCAGACCATGGTGGGTGGGTTTAGGTCCTGGAATCAATCACAGAGAGTTCGTTGAGAGAGTCAGCATCCTTCTGTTCACTTGGCCAGATATGCTGCTCTGGCAAGTAAGGATTGTCCATCTCTCAGTTGTTATATGGTGATGGTGTGGCCAGTTCCCTTGGCCCTGGTGTTGGTGTGTGCTCTCCCATCAAGCTGGACTGAGAACTGTAACCAGGAATCATAAGAGAGAATAAACCCCTGTTCCCTTAAGCTTTTTGATGGTCCTTTATCAGCAACCATGCAGGCAGACTGCAACAGACAGGTTCAGGATACCTCCTTCATCTGGACTGATCTCAGTTCCTAAAGTTTCTACCATTTTCCTAGATAGTGTTTCTGATTAGGAACAACCCTAATGATCCTGGTTCTCTTGTGTTTGGAATGAAACCCCAGGAGAGTAACCTGATTCTTCTGCCTCACCTTTAGTTTATCTTTCAATATTTAAATATCTATATTCACTTGAAAAAGACACATAATTCCTGGCATGTACAAGGGATAAGTCTGCATGCATAAGAGGAATGTCAATCTCTGGAAGACTGACTCAAGAGTCAGTGAGGACATCTGGCCATCTCCACAAAAGTCCTTATGCAAACCCAGGGAGAACAAGAAGGATAAACATGAGTAATAGAAATAGGCACTAAAATGGTGGCATTTGATGCTCAATTCAGTGTGCCAAATGGATCTATGCTCACAGGAGAGTTTATAAAGAAGTTGTTGCAGAAACCTAATGATTTGCAAGGGAGAGTCACAATTTTGATGAATTTCTTGCTGGCATATGAAGAATGAGAGGTGCTCACAAATTTAAATGATGTAGATGAGCATGAAACTAAGTTGCCCAATGTGCTATAAAGCCCTCGCTTGGGTGTGTATAGGTATGTATTTAAAAGAGGAAAGACATATGAGGAGTCTACACTGGTAAAATTAAAGCCAATAAGACATGATATCTGTCAAGCCAGAGTTCCAACAAAAAAGAAAAGAAAGTAGGAAAAAAAATCAAACTTCAATACTTTTGACCTCCTAAAAAAATTTAAGCATAAGCAATAATTCACTGAAAGGATAAATGAGCAAATGGTACAAGTGAACGTGATTAAGTTCCTCCTAGGAGTAGAGAGTTGACCCCAACAACTAATACAATGGAAGTCTACTTTTAGCATCCAAATATGGCTGGTGGTAAGGTGGTAGCCATAGTGCAAACTTGGATCCTGTTAGACAAAATGAAATACTTTCTGGGATAAGTGGGGTGACAAGAAAATAGACCCACTACACCTCACTTCTGGATCAGGCAACCAATAGAAACCAGTAACACCAAGCCTTTTGGAAATGAGAAAAACTGGGCTTTAGAGATAGCTCAGGGGTGAAGGCACTGCATGGCAATTAGAAGATCTTGAGTTCAGATCATAGGTTTCAAGGAAAAGTGCCAGGAGGAAAGGGCTGCACTTCCAGCCATGGTGGGTAGAGTCTGGGAAATCACAGAGGAAGCAAAAAAGAGTTAGAAGCAATCCAGGATGATACCTGAAGTAACCCTTGGTCCTCCACAGGCTCAAATGCTGCCCTTTGAGACACACACACACACACACACACACACACACACACACACACACACACACAATACATGAAGTTTTTAAAATAGAAATTAGAAAAATTGCAGTCATCATGAAGCAACATCCCAGAATGAGGAAGTTGGATGAGTCTTGGAACTAGTTAAATTCCACAGGGCTTACTAAGGAAGTGTCATCCATCCATGCTTCTATCTTCAATATCATTCTTTTGACACAACAGCTGAGGAAATGTAAGAGTTTTTTCAGCTGTATTTAAAATTTTTCTTCTTTGTTTCTGTGCTTCTCTGTTTTCCTCTAAGCTATTGAATCTCAACATCATTCTGCACTAGCTTATGAATCTGATATTTTATACTCTTTGTTGGAATCTGCCCTTTAGAAGGTTTCCTTAAAGTATAATCACCACATTGAGAAGGTGTGCAGGGATAAAGAGATGGCTCAAGGGTTAATACTTGGTCTCTCAAGCAGAAGCTCCTGACTTCAGATCCCAGGTCCCAAGTAAAAATTGCAAGGTGGAACATGTGGCAGCTGCACTTTCTCCCTGGAGGGCTGAGCCTGGGAAATCCCACAGCCAAGCAATAAGGAAGTCGAAGAAATCTAGAATGATTCCTGAAGTTACCCTTGGTCCTTCACAGGACACACAATGCTCTCTGATACACACACACACACAAACACACACACAGACACACACACACACACACACACACACACACTAAATAAATAAACCCAAAATACTTTTAAAAAATAAAATGAATAAAAAGTTGTGCATAATTATTCACATAAGACAATGAGTCTGCAATATACCAGTTAAATATCATAAGTCACTAAGACCTGTCCATCACTTCACAAAGTCCACTCTAACCTGTTAGATATTTTTAAGGTTTCATTACCTAGATTATGTAATTAATACAATAATTAAGTTATATTATGTCTGATTACATGATTTACTTTTATGACAACACAAAAACTATTTAAATGACCTAGAAGAAAACAGGCCCTTACTTCTGTACTAAATAATGTTAAACTATTAACCTAGTGATACCACCAGGTAGACAGGTAGACACCAAAAACACAGGTACTGCCTCCTGAACATTCTGATACCTCAGATCAACACCCAAAGAGTGAAAACTCTCTGCCTGTGTGATTAACTAGAAAGTGAAAGTGGCATGGTGCTTCAACTCTCAAATACCTGGATACATTTGTCTTCATTGTACTACTGACAAAGAATTAAGATGTACCACTCCGAGTGCCTAGCCAAACACAGTGTTCTCTATACTGACAACTCCTCAACTGGCTACTATTCCCTCTTAAGCCTAAATATTATTTGCACTGCTTTCATTTCCACAGAAGGTGCTTCAGATTCTTTTGTAAACATGAGAAGCCCATATAACTCTCCCCTCTATCTGCAGAGCTGCCTTCACCAGGGTATTTGCATACTGCTCCCTAGGAAGGACCTTCCTCTCCTAGTGTGAGATAAAAAGCTCTGCTGTGTCCTTGCCCTGACTCATCCTTGTCCTTAGTCAACCTTCTCAAAATGGAGTTACCTGCCCAGCTCCTGTGGCTCCTAGTGCTCTGGATTCCTGGTAAAGAGAGAGAGAGATGAGGAAGGAAAATAGAGGAGAGAGGGTGAAATCTGGAATCCATAACTGCTTAGGTGTATACAGGTAGGTGAGCTCACTAGCCTGTTTCGCATGCTCTGATTCTTTGTCTATATAAGCTGATTTGTTACCCCCAATAAACTGAGATCTTGCTCTGACAAACTCCCCATCCATTGCCGAGTCTCTGGAGGGCTGAGGCAGAGGTGCGGGCAATCAGGCTTTACTTATCTTCGTCATCACAGCCAGCAGCTGTGTAACTGAGTGAGTGAATGAGTGAGTGAATGAGTCTCACCTTGACAGATTCCCTGCTGTGTCCGGAGTCCCCTGGATTTGGGTGGGTGGGGGGGTAAAGGGCCTGCAGCACATTCGCCTTTCTCCGCCCCGATGGCCTGGAGTCGTCACAGTGTGTGCCTGGGAAAATCAGCCCAGCAGTTATGGAAACACTTGGTTGTGGTTGTACTGGTACCTGAAGAAACCAGGGCAGTCTCCACAGCTTCTGATCTATGAGATTTCCAACTTGGACACTGGGGTGCCAGACAGGTTCAGTGGTAGTGGGACACAGACAGATTTCACACTGAAGATCAGCAGGGTAGAGCTTGAAGATCTGGGAGTTTACTACTGCATGCAAGTTATAGAAGAACCACCCACAGTGATACAGACACCAACAAAAACCTCCCTGCTTGGGGCAGCCCAGCTGCTCAACATGCTGTTTGTATGGGGAAGAGCATGTTTCAGTATACATCTGTGTGAGAAGGAGATGATGGAGAACTCAGGATAGCTGATTGCAGTCAAGGCTCTGGACCATTAATATCTTGCTTGCACCAAAAGAGTCACAGTATTCTCATCCTCCATTGCAACAGCTTTGACATTACTTTTTTAAAATTTATTTTTCCCCAATCACATAAGTTTAATAGGTACCTCCGTTCCCCTCCTTCCCTCCACCCCTCCCCAGTCCCCCTTGCACCCTCCACTTTTCCCTTTCCTTTCACCCTCCATCCTCCCCTTTTCCCATTGTCTCCCCCTTCCCCCCTCCCATTCCCTGGAGCATCCTACTGTGTAAATATTAAACTTCCCTCTGTGCCCTCCATTCTAGTGAGGTGTAAGGACTCATTGACATTGTCCAGAGCCCTTTCTTGACTTCCCCTCTGGTATGGAAACACTATTATGACTGTTAATCCCTTGCATCTAAGGATCCTAGTGCCTGTGAACCATGCTAGACTTTGAGGGGTCATTGACATTTCAATCATTTCACAGGTCAAGCAAAGTTTGATTATGGATACTGAGGCCCAAACCTGTGGAGCATCTTGCATATTGTTAGTCCTTCCTATTGTTAGGGTCTTACAATCTTGCCACCCCCTCTTCCACAAGTTCCCCTGAGCTTTAGAATGGGGAGAGATTTGGCTGGTCTCATTCCAGGTGATTATTGTAAGGTCTCTGGTGTTCTGGACTTCCAATACCAATCAGGATGGAGCCAAGGGTGGTGGAGGAACAGCAAAACTGAAAACAACAACATTACATTTGAAACAGGAGAAAGATGTGGAAAGGTCTTCTCAGCAACCAGCTGTTGCAGAGGATGAATGAGGCACATCCTGACCCTTCGTGCCAGGCATGTCTTTGTCACTCAATTCACAGTAGTCAGCAGCTAAGTAATTGATACACACGCTCTTGTTCAACAGACAGTTTCACTATTATTTCCTGACTTCTGCCTCTTTTGAGTTTTTTGACCTAAATTGCACTGATTAATGTAAATAGCATATATCCTGTTCACTTACACCTTCTGTTCCTGTAAAATATGTTCTTTCTGTTTAACTGCTATCACTATGGGTTTTCACTGATGAAGTGTGTCTTTTCAGAGAGCACAGATGTCTCCTTTGGTTTTCCATTCTGATTCTTAATATTTTATTTATTAATCTATTTATTGTAGGAAGAGAGGAAGAAGGTACACACATGATTGGAATAACAGGGTGAGATCAAAGGGAAACTTTCCTTCTTATATGTGGGCTTCCAGGAATCAAACTCAGGTTGTCATATTTGTGAGCTTGTACCTTATCCACTGGTCTATTTCAGAAGCCACTTTTTTGCTTTGAATTGTAGGATTTAATCTGTTCACAGTAACATCTAGCAACAGGTAAGAACACATTTATGTAATTTTATTAATAATTTCCTGGTTGTATTGCATTCAATCCCTTTCTTATTATTTATGTTTGTTGATTTGGTGATTTTCTGGATGGTAGGATTTGATTTTCTTTCTCTTTTCTTCTGAAATTTACAAAATCAAATGTTTTCAGAATGGACAACCATTATTTTGCTCCTGGCAGAACATTTCCAGAAATATTTCTTTTGATGCTTGTATTAAAAATTTTTTTTAATTTATTATTTTTGCTATTTCTGAACATCACTGTATTTTTTCTTCATTTCAGAATAAAAATCCTCTTTCCTGCGAGTTGTATTTTTTGATGGTCAAGGTATTTTTTAACCTTTTTTTTTTTTTTTTTTTTGGAAAACTGACTTAATTATCCAATTCTTTCCTTGATCATTTGATTTTGTTAAGTACTTTCCTAATACCCTGCGAGAATCCCCTTAGACCAGACTTAACGCTTTTCTGTCTTTCAGTACATTCTTTCCTTGGGTTTGATTATTTAACTAAAAAAAGACATGAACAAGAGCATGTTGCAATGAAATTGGGAATATTTGCACTTCCAGCACAAGGATGATGTGAAGACTTGAGAAGGACAAGGGTGTGAATATCACTCTGTGCTGACAACAGCAGCTGTATCCAAAGGCTGCATTAGATTGTGTGCACTACTCAACACTGTTTCTGGAGAAGCATGCACATAAACTCTATGGATTCATGGCATCTCCTCACGTGGCCAGCAGACGGAGACATACCATGACCACATGGGAACAGCAAGTCTGCCCCTCAAACTACTTCAGTATTTAAAAACACTATGAGATCTCATTATCTGCATAAGTGCTTCTTCAGATGAAACATCCCTGCTTCTCAGAATGTTATGAGAAGGTCTTTCTCTGGATTCCCCCGATCAACATGCACAAGTGAGAAAGCAGGAAGATGCCATCCCTATTTCCTGAGACTTCTCTTCCAGAATATAGTTGAAAATATTAAGGGCAAAGAAACAAGTGGGAGAGTTATTTGATATCTAATTTTCTTCTTTACTGGGATCCATGCATCACATGGAATTTGTATCATTGTTTACATATGAAATTTAGAAAGTAAAAAGTCATTGGTTTCTTCTCTACTACAAATATCCCATGGGTAGTTTGAGCCTGTAGAGGTGACATCATGCTGAGCCTGTCCCCAGCTCTCCTGTCTGCTACTGCATCAGAATCGGTCTCCAGCACCAGCTGGGCCAGTCAGGGATGAACACAGGCTTACATTGGTTGCAGGAAAAAGAAATAAATAGAAATAAATAAACAGGCTCTAAAGCATCTCACCACACTATATTTTACGATCCATCTCACAGACCCCTCAAAGTGCAGTGGCAGAGGTTCAGGGACAAGTTTCATCCTCACTGTTATAAGTCTGTAATGGAAGATACTGCAACTTCTTATAGTCTGCAGGATTTCAGCAACAATCCTGCAGTGATCCACGTCACAGCACAAAGCCCAAGGGAAGCAGCAGCATGAGCTCCAGCTCCTCCTGGAGGGAGGTAATGTCATCTGCTCTCACATGTCTCAGATGCAGCAAATCTTGATGATTTAGACACATTTGTTATGATTGGCAAAACTGAACATTCTTGTCTTCCTGTGATGGTGGAAATACAATATTAAACTATTAACCTAGTGATACCATCAGGTAGACACCAAAAGACACAGGTACTGCCTTCTGACCATTCTGACACCTCAGATCAACACCAGAATGGGTGAAAACTCTCTGCCTGTGTGGTTAACAAGATAGTGCAAGCAACATGGTATTTAACTGCCAAATACTGGGATACATTTGTCTTCATTGTACTACTGACAAAGTATTAAGATGTACCACTTCCAGTGCCAGCCACAGTGTTCTCTGTACTGACAACTTCTCAACAACTGGCTACTATTCCCTCTTAAGCCTAAATTTTTGCACTATTTTCATTTCCACAGAAGGTGCTTCAGATTCTTTTGTAAACATGAGAAGCCCACATAACTCTCCCCTCTATCTGCACAGCTGCCTCCACTTAGATATTTGCATACTGCTCCCTAGGGATGGCCTTCCTCTCCTAGTCTGAGATAAAAGCTTAGCTGTGTTCTTGTCCTGACCCAAACCTGTCCTCAGTGGATCTTCTCAAAATGGAGTTCCCTGTCCAGTTCCTGGGGCTCCTAATGCTCTGGATTCCTGGTAAGAAGTGAGGAAGATGAGGAAGGAGAATGGGGGAGAGAGGGTTTATAATATGCATGTGGGTGAGCTGGCTGGAGCTCTCCAGGAAGGGCATACAAGCTTCATTTCCGTGGCAATGAAATATCCAGATGGGACAGGATCTGTGTGTCTGTGAAGACTAACACACCCAGAATGGGATAGTCTACATCATGACTAAAGTCCCTTCAGCAACTTCATAACTAGTTTTGTATATGGGCATTTTAGTTTATGACCAAAAATTATGCACAGAACAATAAAGGTTTTACTTCAAATAAGTCAGCTAAAGAAAGATGTAAGGTTTATTCATGAAGTTTGTACTCGACTTTGAACTTGTATCTTACTTGTAATTTCAGGTTCCACTGGTGATATTGTGATGACCCAGACACCAGCCTTTCTGTCTGTCACCCCTGGAGAGTCAGCCTCCATATCCTGCAGGTCCAGTGAGAGCCTTGTGGATAGTGATGGAGACACCATGTTGCAATGGTACCTGCAGAAACCAGGGAAGTCTCCACAGCTTCTGATCTATGAGGTTTCCAACTTGGACACTGGCGTGCCAGACAGGTTCAGTGGTAGTGGGGCACAGACAGATTTCACACTGAAGATCAGCGGGGTGGAGCCTGAGGATCTGGGAGTTTACTACTGCATGCAAGCAACAGAGTATCCTCCCACAGTGATACAGACACCAACAAAAACCTCCTTGCTTGGGGCAGCCCAGCTGCTCAACATGCTGTTTGTATGGGGAAGAGCACGTTTCAGTGTACATCTGTGTGAGAAGGAGATGATGGAGAACTCAGGGTAGCTGATTGCAGTTAGGGCTCTACACCATTAATATCTTGGTTGCACCAAAAGGGTCACAATGTTCTCATCCTGACATTGCAACAGTTTTGACATCACTTCTGAAACAAGAGAAAGATGTGGAAAGGTCTTCTCAACCAGCAACTGCAGAGGATGAATGAAGCACATTCTAACCCATCACATGCCATGCATGCCTTTATCACTCAATTAACAGTAGTCAGCAGCTAAGTAATTGATACACACGCTCTTGTTCAATGGACAGTTTCACTATTATTTCTTGACTTCTTTTTCCTCCTTTTAGTTTCTTGACCTAAATTGCATTCTGGTTAACGTTAATAGCATATGTCCTAGTCACTTGTGCCTTCTATTGCTGTAAAATATGTACTTTCTGTATAACTACTATGACTATGTTTTGGCTGATGAAGTGTGACTTTTCAGTGAGCACAGATGTCTACTTTTCTTTTCCACTCTGTTCCTTAATATTTTCTTTATTAATCTATTTATTGTAGGAAGAGAGGAAGAGGGTACAGGCATGATTGAAATAACTAGGAATACAGATGAGGTCAAGGGGAACTTTCCTTCTAGTATGTTGGTTTCCAGGGATCAAACTGAGGTTGTCAGATTTGTGAGCTTGTACCTCATTGACTGATCTACCTCAGAAGCCCCTCATTCTCTTTGAGGTACAGGATTTAATCTGTTCACAGTCACAGCTAGCAACAGGTAAGAACACATTTATGTAATTTTATTAATTATTTCCTGGTTGTATGGCATGCATTCAATCCCTTTTTGTATCTTATTATTTATGTTTGTGGATTTGGTGATTTTCGGGATGCTAGGATTTGATTGTCTTTCTCTTTTCTTCTGAAATTTACAAAATCAAATATTTTCAGAATGGACTATCATTATTTTGCTCCTGGAAGAACATTTCCAGAAATATTTCTTTTTTTGACATTAAAATGGTTCATATATTTTATCAGCATGATGTATTGTTAACAAACATGGTCTTCATATTGATTAGATATGAGCATTCATTCTTGTTTTCTTCTTGTTGTACACTCCATTTTTCTCTTCCTATTCATTATCTTTTTTCTTTGACATTTGAACAGTGCCAGTTGGCCAGTTTGCAAATCAGTAGCACAGAAGGGTAATTAATATTTGTTCCTGTAATAAGATTCTCCAAATCAGAAGCACAGCACTATAAAATGCTACTTCATTCTTGTGCAAATTTTAATAAGGTGTGACTAGCTCTACTTCGTTGATCCACATTGAACTCAGAGACATATAATCAGTCTATTATCTCCCCTGCAGCAAGGGCAGGAGATACCAGAAGAGAGAGGAACTATTCAGGTAGTATTAACGTTTGACCTAAGAGTGATATACATTATTTCTTCCATATCTATGGGTCATAATGTACTCACATAATGTGAACTTAACTATGAGGGATCCTGGGAAATGTAGTCTCCTTTGTGTTATTTTTTCTTTTTTTTAATTTTTAATACATTTTTATTATTATTTCAGCTCATACAAACTTAATAGGTACATCAGTTCCCACCCTCCCTCCTCCTCCCCCCAAACCCCCTGCTCCCTCTCCCCTCACCCCTTCCTCCCCATCCCCCCATGCCTCCCGCCCCAATTCCCAGAGTCCTTTCTTGTGCATGCCTGACTCTCCTCTGGGCCCTCACCTCTGATGACGGACAAGGACCCAGTGGCATTTCCCTGAACCCTTTCCTGTGTTCCTCTTAAGCATAGGAACACAACTGTGGCTGCCAATCCCTTGCCTCCAAGGATCCTAGTGCCCTTAGCAGATGCTAGACTTTGTGAGGTCAATAGTGTGTTGGACATTGCGCTGGGCATGCAATGTCCAATAATGATTGCTTCGGCCCTAACTTGTGTGGAGTATCTTGCAAATCATTGCTCCTCCCATCCTTTTGCTCTTACACTCTTACCGCCCCCTCTTCCGCAAATGTCCCTGAGCTTCAGGATGGGGAGAGATTAGTCTGGCCTAGTTCTAGGTGGTTGATATAGAGTCTCTGAAGTTCTTGATAGTGGTTTGTTGATTTTCTTTTGCAGTTTTGTTGCTCCACTAATGCCTTTCACTCCATCGTAATGGGCACTGTATGTCACCCCCTGGCCAGAGACAAAAAGCTGTTAAACTGGAGTCTTATTACAAGAGCACATTCAAGGGTAGATGTAATACTTATACCCAATAGTGGAATCGCAGGCTAATATGGTATTTGGCAGTGGGAGGGGTCAATCACCCATTTGTAAAATGGTTACTTTTTAATCTGCCAGACTTATATGCCCTCCCCTTCTGGTGAGTTCATACCCCCTTAGTTGTAAATGATCAGGAACGAATGTCTGTGAACTTAACCAGGTATTACATTACTTTCTTGCAGTCCTTGATGGAGGCCTATTTTCTCTGCTGTAACATGGTCACTTCTCTCCTTGTTTCTGGTGTGGCCCTCCAACCCCATCCCTCCTGATCATAATCCTTGCAATTACTGTAGGTAATACATAGATTTACCTATGAGTGTCTCAAGGTGGGCTGGGTGAGTTTGGTACTAGGAGCCACCTATTAGGGGGAACATATGGCACTTAATTTTCTGGGTCTGGGATACTTCACTTAATATAATTGTTTCTAATGACATCCATTTCCTGGCAAATTCCAGTAATTCATCATTTTTGATGGCTGAGTAGTACTCCATTGTATAGATGTACCACTGTTTCCTTATCCACTCGTCAACTGTTGGACATTTGGGTTGATTCCATGTCTTTGCTATTGTAAACAATGCTGCTATGAACATGGTTGTGCTTATGCTATTGAGGTGAACCTCTGCTGCATGGGGGGTTATGCCCAAAAGTGGAATAGCAGGGTCATATGGCATTTCAATCTTTAATTTCTTTAAGAATCTCCAGACGGCTCACCAGAGTGGCTGTATGAGCCTGCATTCCCACCAGCAATGTAGGAGAGTCCCCCTCTCTCCAAATCCTCTCCAGAATTTGGTTTGTTTGTATTGTGGATTTTTACCATCTTGACCGGGGTGAGATGATATCTCAGGGAAGTTTTGATTTGCATTTCCCTGATGGCTAAAGAAGTGGAGCATTTTTTAAGATATTTGTTAGACATTTTAATTTCATCCCTGGTAAAATTTCTTTTAAGTTCCAGGGCCCATTTTTTAATTGGGCCATTGGTTTCCTTGGTGTTTAGTTTTCTAAGTTCTTTGTGCACTCTGGACAGTAGAGCTCTATCAGATATGTGGTTAGTGAAGATTTTCTCCCATTCTGTGGGTTGCCTTTGAGCTCGTGTTACAATCTCTTTATCTGAACAGAAGCTCTTTAATTTCACAAGATCCCAACTGTTGAGAGTTGGTAGCAGTGACTGTGTCATTGGATGTCAGTTTAGGAAATGTTAGCCCAGCCCAATCAGCTCAAGGGAGTTCCCTATCCTTTACACTATGGTTTTTATAGTCTCTGGCCTGATATCAAGGTCCTTGATCCTTTGGAATTACGTCTTGTACATGGTGACAAGCATGGGTCCAGCTTTAATCTTCTGAATGTGGAGATCCAGTTTTGCCAGCACCATTTGTTGAAGATGCTGTTCTTTTTCCATTGGATTCTTTGGGCCCCTTTGTCAAAGACCAAATGGCTGTAATTGTATGGGCTTATATCTGGGTCTTCAATCCTTATCCATTGCTCTGTGTGTCTATTTTGGAGCCAGTACCAGGCTTTTTTGTAATTATGGATTTGTAATATAGACTAAGGTTCGGTATGGTAATACCTCCAGCAGTGTTTTTGTTACTCAGGATTGTCTTTGCTATCCTGGGTCTTTTGTGCCTCCATATGAATTTTGAGATTGTTTGGTCAACTTCTTTAAAGAATTGCTTTGGGATTTTAATTGGTATAGCATTGAATTTGTATATTGCCTTTGGTAGGATGGTCATTTTTACAATGTTGATTCTGCCAATCCAGGAACATAGGAGGTCTTTCCACCTTCTGGTGTCTTCTGCAATTTCTGTCTTTAGGGTTTTAGAGTTTTCATTGTAAAGGTCTTTTACCTCCTTGGTTAGGTTTATACCAAGGTATTTCATTTTTTAGGGGCTATAGTAAATTGGATTGTTTCTCTCAAGGCTTTTTCACTTCTTTCATTCTGGGAATATAGGAAGGCCTCTGATTTTTCACATTTATTTTGTATCCTGCCACCCTGCTGAACTTCTATATTAATTCCAGGAGTTTCCTGGTGGAGTTTTTGGGATCACTCAGGTATAAGATCATGTCATCTGCAAATAGGGATAGCTTGACTTCTTCCTTGCCAATTTGAATCCCTCTTATGTCCCTTTCTTGTCTTAAGGCTTCGGCTAAGACTTGAAGTACAATATTGAATAAAAGTGGTGAGAGTGGACAGCCTTGTCTAGTTCCTGATCGAAGTGGGAATGCTTCCAATTTTTCCCCATTGAGCATAATCCTTGCTGTGGGCTTGTTATATACCACTTTTATTATGTTGATAAAGGTTCCTTCCATTCCTACTGTCTCTAGTGTATTGATCATAAAAGACTGTTGGATTTTGTCAAAAGCTTTTTCTGCATCTATCGAGAGTATCATGTGGTCTTGGACTTTGGACTGGTTTACATGATGAATTACATTTATTGATTTGTGTTTGTTGAACCAACCTTGTGTGCTGGGGATGAAGCCTACTTGGTCCCCGTGAATAATCTTTTAAATATGTTTATGAATCCGATTTGCTAAAACTTTGTTGAGAAACTTTGCGTCTGTGTCCATCAGAGAGATAAGCCTATAGTTTTCTTTTTAAGTGAGTCTTTATTAGGTTTTGGGATTAAAACGATATTAGCTTCATAGAAGGAATTTGGTAGTGTTCCTTCCTTTGCTATTTGATGGAACAGTTTAAGGAGTATTGGTATTATTAACTCCTTAAATGTCTGATAGAACTCTGTGCTGAATCCATCTGGTCCAGGACATTTTTTGTTAGGAAGATTTGAGATTACTTCCTCAATTTTCTTATATGTTATAGGACTATTTAAGTAATTCACAACTTCCTGATTCAATTTAGGTAAGTTGTGTTTACTTAGAAATTCATCCATCTCTTTTGTGTTGTCAAACTTCACAGAGTATAAGTTTTTGAAATATGATGTTATAATTCTCTGGATTTCTTGGGTATCAGTAGTGATAACTCCATGTTAATTTCTAATTTTGTTAATTTGGGTTTTATCTCTCCTGCTTTTGGTTAATTTAGCTAGGGGTGTATCAATCTTGTTGATTTTTTCAAAGAACCAGCTTTTTGACTAGTTGATTTTTTCTATCGTTTTCTTAATCTCGATTTCAGATATTTCTCCCCTTATTTTGCTAATCTCCTCTCTTCTACTACTTTTGGGATCAGACTGCTCTAGTTTCTCTAAAGCTTTAAGCTGCACTGTTAAGTTGTTTATTTCTGATGTTTCCATTTTTTTGATGTAGGCAATAAGAGCTATGAACTTACCCCTTAGAACAGCTTTCATTGTGTCCCAGAGATTTTGGTAAGTTGTATTTTCATTATCATTCACTTTCAGGAAATCTTAAATTTCTTTTTTAATTTCTTCCTGAATCCAGTTCTCATTCAGCATCATATTGTTAAGTTTCCAGGAGTTAGTGTATTTTCTCTTGTTTGATGTGTTGTGGATGTCCAGCTTTAGGCCGTGCTGGTCTGATAGGGCACAGGTTAGAATTTCAACTTTTTTGTATATGTGCAGATTCGCTTTGTGGCCCAATATGTGATCTATTTTGGAGAAAGTTCCATGTGCTGCTGAGAAAAATGTGTATTCTTTGGTGCGTGGGTGAAAAGTTCGATAGAGATCTGTAAGGTCCATTTCTTTCAGGGTTTGATTAAGTTCCAAAGTGTGTCTGTTAAGCTTTTGACCTGTTGATCTATCCCATGTTGAGAGGGCGGTGTTAAAGCCCCAAGAATTATCGTTTGAGGGTTGATTTCTTGCTTTAGACGCTGTAGGGTTTTCTTAATGAATGTGGAGGGCCCGTATTGGGTGCATATATGTTCAGTATTGTGAAGTCTTCCTGGTGAATTGTACCTGTGACTAAAATGTAGTATCCATCCGTGTCTCTTATAATTTTCTTTGGTTTGAAGTCCACTTTGTCTGATAGCATAATGGCTACCCCTGCCTGTTTTCTGCTTCCATTAGCTTGTAGAATTGTTGATCAGCCTTTTATTTTTAGAGCGTGCCTATCTTTTGTGGTGAGATGGGTTTCCTGCAGGCAGCAGATTGACGGATTGTGATTTTTCATCCAAGTTTGTAATCTGTGTCTCTTGATCGGTGAGTTAATTCCATTAACATTTAGTGTTATAATGGAGAAACTATTTTTACTTCCGCATACGTATTATGTTTAGTAGTTTTTATAAGTATATTGCCTTGCTTTTAATGGTGTTATACTTGCCTTCTGTTTTCCTGGATATGCCTGTTTTTTTCTTCACACTTGAGTATCATCCTTGCATTTTTTGAAGGCCTGGTTTGGTGGACATGTATCCCTTCAAGTTGTCTTTGTGCTGGAAGATTTTTCTTTCTCCCTTGATCATGACGGATAGTTTTGCAGGGTAAATCAGCCTGGGTTGACATTTTTGCTCATTCAATACTTGAAGTATGTCTCTCCAAGCTCTTCTAGCTTTTACTGTTTTGACTGAGAAGTCATTTGTTATTTTAATAGGTTTACCTTTAAAAGTGACTTTTTTTTCTCCCTTGAAGCTCTCAGCACCTTTTCTTTGTCTTGAATGTGGAGTGTTTTAACTATTATTTGCCATGGCCTGCTTCTGTTTTGGTCATATCTATTTGAGGTGCGGAATGCCTCTTGTATATGGATGGGCCTCTCTTTTTTTAGATGAGGAAAGTTTTCCTTGATGATCGTTTGAAAAATTTCCTCAGGGGTGGTATTTTGAGATTCTTGCTCTGGTATTCCATGAATACGCATGTGAGGCTTCTTCAGGGTGTCCCATATCTCTTGGATATTTCTCTCAAGTATCTTTTTGGCTTTAACAACCTCTTCCATTGAGCTGGTTAGTACTCCCACTTTATCTTCAAGGTCTGAAATTCTGTTTTCTTCTTTGTTAGTTCTGTTGATAAGACTCTCTGTGGAGTTCTGGGTTGAAGATAACTTGTCTTTTAGCTCAGTTTTAAACTCTGCTTGAGTCTGTTTTAACTGCTCTATGCCAGTTTTTGATTCTTGCACTGTTTTTCTCAACTCTTCCATGTGTCTGTTGTGTTCCTCCTCAAAGTGATTGATTCGATTATGTAATTCCTCCGGGATTTCCTCTTTCATAGTATTGAACATGGAAATGATCATATTTTGAATGTCGTTATTCTCGGTCAGGCTTTCTTGGCCATTTTCCGTGGGTTTGTTCTGGTTGGAGTCTAACATTATGGGATTAATTCCTTCAGTGGGAAATTTGTTTACTTGAGTGTTGGTTCTCATGGATTTGCATTTTGACTTTGGCATTGTCGTTTTAACTCTTAAGATCTTTCAATTTCACTAAACTGAATTATTTGGCCTGGGTTTCTGGGGGGCGGGGCGTGGGCGGAGCTTACCTAGGTAGAGGTGAGGCCCGGCTGGACCGCGCGCTTCTCCGCTGGTGGAGCCGAGTAGGGAAGGGAAGATGGGGGCGTTGGGGTGGAGCTATTTAACCCGAGGGGAGCTGGGACGGGCCGGGCACAGGGGGAGGTCCTCCTCGTCCCTCGGCTCTGAGCGCGGCTCCGGCTGGATGGTGGGGTAAGAGCTGGGTCCCTTGGGCTGACTTGGGGTTCTGGGGGGCAGGGCATGGGCCGAGCTTCCCTAGGTCCCGCTGAGGCCCGGCTGGACCATGTGCGCTTCCTGGCCGGCGGAGCGGGGTGGGGAAGGGAGCCAGAAATATTTTATTAGATACTTGTCTTGAAATAAAAATTTTAAATTTAAATATTTTTGCTATTTCTGAACAACACTATATTTTTTCTTCATTTCAGAAAAATCTTTCCTGCGAGTCGTGTTTTTTGATGGTCAAGGTATCCTTTTAACCTTTTTTTTTTTCAAAACTCAATAAATTATTCAATTCTCTCCTTGATCATTTGATTTTGTTAAGTGCTTTTATAATGCCCTGAAAGAATCCCCTTAGACTTGACTTAATGCTTTTCTGTCTTTACTCAACACTGTTCCTTGAGAAGCATGCACATAAACTCTATGGACTCGTGGCATGTCCTCAGGTGGCCCGCAGAGGGAGACATAACATGACCATAGAAGGGACCAGCCAGCCTGCCCTCCAAATTACTTCTATTTAAAAACATTATCTGTATAAGTGCTTCTTCAGATGAAAAGTGCCTGCCTCTCAGAATGTTATGAGAAGGTCTTTCTCTGGATTCCCCAATCAACATGCACAAGTGAGAAAGCAGGAAGATGCCATCCCTATTTCCTGAGACTTCTCTTCTACAATATAGTTATAAATATTAAGGGCAAAGAAAAAAGTGGGGGAGTTATTTGATATCTAATTTTCATCTTTACTGGAATCCATGCATCACATGGAATTTGTATCATTGTTTACATATGAAATTTAGAAAGTAAAAAGTCATTGGTTTCTTCTCTACTACAAATATCCCATGGGTAGTTTGAGCCTGTAGAGGTGACATCATGCTGAGCCTGTCCCCAGCTCTCCTGTCTGCTACTGCATCAGAATCAGTCTCCAGCACCAGCTGGGCCAGTCAGGGATGAACACAGGCTTACACTGCTTGCAGGATAAATGAATAAATAGGCTCTAAACCATCTCACCACACTGTGTTTCAAGGTCCATCTCACAAACCCCTCAAAGTGCAGTGGCAGAGGTTCAGGGACAAATTTAATCCTCACTGTTAGAAGTCTGTAATGGAAGATACTGCAACTTCTTATAGTCTGCAAGATTTCAGCACCAATCCCATAGTCATTGACCACACAGCACAAAGCCCAAGGGAAGCAGCAGCATGAGCTCCAGATCCTCCTGGAGGGAGGTGATGTCATCTGCTCTCACATGTCTCAGATGCAGCAAATCTTGATGATTTAGACACATTTGTTATGTTTGGCAAAACTGAACATCCTTGTCTTCCTGTGATGGTGGAAATATAAGGATCAAAAAGTAATTATTTGAGGGGATTTGAATTGCTCAAGATCTGTCAAATCCTATCTGAACATAAAGTTGAACTATGAATATTACCAAACTTTCAAAGAAAAATACATCATATAAGAGTTTTCAAGACTAGGATAAAATTTCTCTTATTTCATCCTTTAAAATAATTGCGTATTCCTCAGAAGTTTCAGAAGAACATACATGAAATTCTAAACCAGTTGAAAGTATGCACAAATTTCATTGTAACATATATTTAAACCAATATATCAAATGGTATAATCCATAGAGTTTGAATATGCCACATTTTCCCTTGTGTGTCTTCTTTAAATCAGCTCATGAATATTTTGTAACAGACTGTCAAAGCCATTTGTTGGCTAGTTTAACATGTATGTAGTAATTTCTTTTCTTTGCTGGTATGTGAATTGGAGGTTTTCCTCAGTGTATTAGTCGTCTTTCAACCCCCCACACCCATACCTCCAAAGGGACGAATATGGGAAAGAAACCACTGAAAATGGGGGAAGCTTGATTGAGCTCACAGAGACGTTTCAATCTGTAACTATAGAGTCTATTTCTGCACTAAAGCATTGGTTGACCATGATGGATTCAAGTCCTAGTGGAGAAAAGTAGTCTACACATGGTAGAGAGCAGGGAGGAAACGGAGAGAGAAAGACAGACAGAGAGAGAGAGAGAGAGAGAGAGAGAGAGAGAGAGAGAGAGATGAGCAAACAAGCAAAGAGAATGTAAAAGCAATGACATGTTTAGGGTACCCCCTTCATCTGGACTGATCTCAATTATTAATTTTTTTATCATTTTCTTAGATAGTGTTGCTGATTAGGAACAACCCTAATGATCCTGGTTCTCTTGTGTTTGGAATCAAAACCCAGGAGAGTAACCTGATTCTTCTGCCTCACCTTTAGTTTATCTTTCAATATTTAAATATCTTTATTCATTTGAAAAAGACCCTTAATTCCTGGCCTGTATAAGGGATGAGATGAGTCTGCATGCATAAGAGGAATGTCAATCTCTGGAGGACTGACTCAGGAGCCAGTGGGGACATCCGGCCATTGCCACAAAAGTCCTCATGCAAACCCAGGGAGAACAGAGATGGATAAACATGAGTAACAGAACTAGGCACTAACTAGGCAAGGGAAACACTTGATGTTCAATGCAGTGTGTCGAATGGATCTATGCTTACAGGAGAGTTTATCAAGAAGTTATTGCAGAGACCTAATGACTTGCATGGTCATGGTTTTGATGAATTTATTGTTGGCATATGAAGGAGAGGTGCTCACACATATGAATGATGTCGATAAGCAGGAAACTAAGTTGTCCAATGTGCTAAAGCCCTTGTTTGGCTTTGTATATAGGGAGGTATTTAAAAGATGGAAGACATTTGAGGAGTCTACACTTGTAAACTGAACGCCAATAAGACGTAATATCTGTTAAGACAGAGTTCCAATGAAAAAAAAAATAAAACTTCGATACTTTTGACCCCCTAAAAAAATTTAAGCCTGAGCAATAATTCACTGAAGAGATGAATGATCAAATGTTACAAGTAAACATGATTAAGTTCCTCCTAGGAGTAAAGAGTTGACCAGAAAGCTATGCTGCAAACTAATACACTGGAAGTATACTATCAGCATCCAAATGTGGCTGGTGGTAAGGTGATGGCCATAGTGTAAACTTGGAGCCTGTTAGACCAAATGAACTACTTTAGGGTGAATGAGGTGACCAGAAAATAGACCCACTATACTTCATCTGTGGGCCAGAATAAGCAACAGAAGCCAGTCACACCAAGCCTGTTGGAAATGAGAAAAACTGAGCTGGAGAGATGGCTCGGGGGTGAAGACAGTGCCTGGCAAGCAGAAGATCTTGAGTTCAGATCGAAGGTTTCAACTAAAAGTGCCAGGAGGAAAGGAGAGAGACTGCACTTCTAGCCATGGTGGGTGAAATCTGGGAAATCCCAAAGGGAAGCAAAAAGGAGGTAGAAGCAATCCAGGATGATACCTGAAGTAACCTTTGGGCCTCCACAGGCTCAAAAGGTGCCCTCTGAGACACACACGCACGCACACACACAAACACACACACACACAGACAATCATGAAGTTTTTTGAAAAAGAAATGAGAAAAATTATAGTCGTCATGAAGCAACATCCCAGAATGAAGAAGTTGGATGAGTCTTGGAACTAGTTGAATTCTGCAGGGCTTACTGAGGAAGTGTCATCCATCCATGTTTCTATCCTCAATATCATTCTTTGGACACAACAGCTGAAGAAATGTGAGAATTTTTTCAGCTGTATTTGAAAATTTCCTTTGTGTTCATTTATTTTTCTCTAAGCTACTGAATCCAATATCAGTGAGAACTTGTTCATGAATCTGATATTTTATACTCTTAGTTGGAATCTGGCTTTAAAAATATTTCACTTAAGTATAATTACCACATTAAAAAGATGTCCAGGACTGGAGAGATAGCTCAAGGGTTAATACTTGGTCTCGCAAGCAGAAGCTCCAGAGTTCAGATCCCAGGTCCCATGTAAAAAATTCCAGATGGAACCAACCAGTGGTGGCTTGTACTTCTGGCCCTCATGGGCAGAACCTGACAAATCCCAGAGGAAAGCAAGGAGGAGGTCTAAGCAATCCAAGATGATTCCTGAAGTTAACCTTGGTGTCCGGACCCATGAACCAGCATAACCCAGACTTACACGCAGGAAACAGAAGTGGGAGGTGTAGGAGCCTAGGATGTCCTCCATCATCTAAGCCAATTTTATTGTAGCGTACATGAGTATTTATAGGAAAACAATCAAAGAAGAGCAGGGCCAAATTCTTATAGGATTATGTTAAATGTATACATTCCAACTAATGAAGAAAAGGCAGGAGTGACATCTCCTTGTTACATGGGAACAGACTTGATATCTCCAGGTAAAGTTAAAAGCAGGCAGGACACTTAGTTACTAAAAGAGAATGGGCAATGAATGTCTCAAAGCATAGTTACTTGGTCCATGCATTAACATATCTCCAATGTATAGGGAAGGACCTGTAAGGGGAAGTTTCTACCTCACCAGGTCTGAGAAGAACAAAAGTGATCTAAGAATAGACTGAAGGTAAACTCAACTCCCAGAGGAAGGAATTCACCTGCCATTGTCTATGCAAACAAGAGAAAAAACTCAACTTCCAAAAGGAGGAATCCACCAAACCACTGTCCATTTTAGATGTTAATGTGTCTTTCTCCAGAGAAAAGGCTTTAGGCTTGACAACCCCCACACCTTGGTCTGCCATCACAGGGACACACAGTGCTCTCTCATACACACACACACACACACACACACACAAATAAATAAATGAATAAATAAATAAATAAATAAACAGAGCCCAAAATATTTTAAAAATAAAATAAAATAAAAATAAAAAGTTGTGCATGATTATGTATATAAGACAATGTGTCTGCACTATATCTGTGAAATGTTCCAAGTCTCCAAGAACTGTCCAGCACTTCACAAAGTCCTCTTTAACCTGTTAGATTTTTTTTAAAATTTTATTGCCAACATTATATAGTTAAGAGATATTGGATCTGATTGCATTATTTAAAGGACAGAGAAGAAAATAGTTCCTAACTTCTACACTAAACAACCTGAAACTGTTAACCTACTGATACCATCAGGTAGACACCAAAAGACACAGGTACTGCCTTCTGATCATTCTGACACCTCAGATCAACACCAGAATGGGTGAAAACTCTCTGCCTGTGTGGTTAACAAGATAGTGCAAGCAACATGGTATTTAACTGCCAAATACCAGGATGCATTTGTCATCATTGTACTACTGACAAAGTATTAAGATGTACCACTTCCAGTGCCAGCCACAAACACAGTGTTCTCTGTACTGACAACTTCTCAACAACTGGCTACTATTCCCTCTTAACCCTAATTATTTTTTGCACTGCTTTCATTTCCACAGAAGGTGCTTCAGATTCTTTTGTAAACATGAGAAGCCCACATAACTCTCCCCTCTATCTGCACAAGCTGCCTCCACTTAGATATTTGCATACTGCTCCCTAGGGAGGACCTTCCTCTCCTAGTCCTGAGATAAAAGCTTAGCTGTGTTCTTGCCCTGACCCAAACCTGTCCTCAGTGGATCTTCTCAAAATGGAGTTCCCTGTCCAGTTCCTGGGCTCCTAATGCTCTTGATTCCTGGTAAGAAGTGAGGGAGATGAGGAAGAAAAATGGGGGAGAGAGGGTGTATACTATACATGTGGGTGAGCTGGCTGGAGCTCTCCAAGAAGGGCATACAAGCTTCATTTCTGTGGCAATGAAATATCCAGATGGGACAGAATCTGTGTGTCTGTGAAGACTAACACACCCAGAATGGATGGTCTACGTCCCATTCAGCAATTTCAGTAACTAGTTTTGTGCATATGGGCATTTTAGTTTATGACCAAAAATTATGCACAGAACAATAAAGATCTTACTTCAAATACGTAAGTTAAAGAAAAAATGTAAAGTTTATTCATCAAATGTATACTCGACTTAGAACATGTTTCTTATAATTTCAGGTTCCACTGGTGATATTGTGATGACCCAGACACCAGCCTTTCTGTCTGTCACCCCTGGAGAGTCAGCCTCCATATCCTGCAGGTCCAGTGAGAGCCTTATGAATAGTTATGGAAACACCTGGTTGTACTGGTACCTGCAGAAACCAGGGAAGTCTCCACAGCTTCTGATCTATGAGGTTTCCAACTTGGACACTGGCGTGCCAGACAGGTTCAGTGGTAGTGGGGCACAGACAGATTTCACACTGAAGATCAGCGGGGTGGAGCCTGAGGATCTGGGAGTTTACTACTGCATGCAAGCAACAGAGTATCCTCCCACAGTGATACAGACACCAACAAAAACCTCCTTGCTTGGGGCAGCCCAGCTGCTCAACATGCTGTTTGTATGGGGAAGAGCACGTTTCAGTGTACATCTGTGTGAGAAGGAGATGATGGAGAACTTAGGGTAGCTGATTGCAGTGAAGGCTCTTGGACCATTAATATCTTGGTTGCACCAGAAGGGTCACAATGTTCTCATCCTGACATTGCAACAGCTTTGACATCACTTCTGAAACAAGAGAAAGATGTGGAAGGTCTTCTCAGCAACCAGCAACTGCAGAGGATGAATGAAGCACATCCTGACTCATAATGCCATGCATGCATTTATCACTCAATTAACAGTAGTCAGCAGCTAAGTAATTGATACACATGCTCTTATTTAATGGACAGTTTCACTATTATTTCCGACTTCTTTTGACTCTTTTTAGTTTCTTGACCTAAATTGCATTTTGGTTAATGTAAATAGCATATGTCCTGGTCACTTATGCCTTCTATTCCTGTAAAATATGTTCTTTCTATTTAACTGCTATGACTACAGGTTTTTGCTGATGAAGTGTGTCTTTTCAGTGAGCACAGATGTCTACTTTTCTTTTCCACTCTGTTCCTTAATATTTTCTTTATTAATATATTTACTGTAGGAAGAGAGGAAGAGGGTACAGGCATGACTAAAATAACTAGGAATACAGGTGAGTCAA